>CM021104.1:375797662-375948434 GCA_007115665.2 Sequoiadendron giganteum
AAACACCAAATCGATCTCGAATTAGATCCACCTACAATCCTGCATCGAGCCACCCCCACAAAAAATTTGTTGCAGAGAAAATACTAAATTCGAGCTCTGCCAACCGCCAAAACCCGATCTCATATGATTGCATAAAATATCGCTTTTCACCAATCTAGCTTCCGACAATTAATGTTATTTTGCAACAATGGTGCAAAAACAACCGATGAGAAATTGCCACATGTTGCACTACTATTCATTACTCTACTTGACCGAGCAATGATCGGTCAACCGTCATCGGGCTCCGAAGACCCTTTGCCATCGCTAACACTTTCATCACATTCCGAGCCGACAATAATCCTCTATCACAAAGACACCGACTGCCAACCCTATCGGGTCCCACAAGCCACGTGTCCTTCGCTCAAGAGGTTCCAAGGCATCCAGGAGGGAATCACCAAGATTCCCATGAGCCCTTGTAGAACGAGCTTCTGAAGCTGCCACGTGTCCACCACTCGTGCTCTCCGCTCGGCTTACGTGGAAGCCATTGGAGCTCCTTTGAGGAATCTCTAGTGGTATCCACTAGATTTCCCAAGGAACTCCCAAGTCATAGACAAGTGTCCACGGCTAGAAATCCCTTCGCATAAAGTAGCTCAGGGCCCACCTTCTCTTCATTGCACTCACCTCTTTGACAGGCTACCACGTGTCATGCACACAGGAAATTTCGCTTAGTGAAAAGGCTTTTGAATGTACCTGCTTTAGGATGTCGCGAAATGCAGCCAAAACTGTTAGATGCAGCCGATAGCAGTCGTTGATGCAAGACTTTGAAACATTGGCGAGACTTAGCATTTCCTTCCATCGATAGAGGACTGCTCTTCTAATAAAACCAAGGCCATCAATAATCCACCAACTCTATGCCCGTCGGCCCATCGCTGTTGCAACCGTCGGAGTCTCGCCGATCATACTAAGTCTCAGTGACCAAATGGTCAAGTCAGCCAAATGAGAACACCACGTTAAATCGATGAGGGCATAAATTTTTCAAGCCTTTGTTAGAGGTCCAAGCTAGTAAATTGAGGCACATTTTCCAACAGGTATAGATTTTAGTGATCTTGCATGTACTCAAAGGTTGGGAAGAATTGGAATAAGATTGATTTGTTGTGGGATCTAGCTAGGAAATTACCCATTGACCATCTTCCACTACTTGTGGTGGATGAAGATATACTTTCCTATCGTTCCCAAAATTATCATTCCATTCATACCTTCCATCACAAGTTCTTTAGTGCACACTTGTCCATCTCTAACTACTCATGATGTTTCCTCAAATTCCCTTGCATGAGCACATGACCTAATGGCCACAAATCAAGTCAATAAGATAGATATTGGATGATTTTCTAAATCCGATTTCTAGTCCCTAGTTGGTGCCTTCTTATATTTTTCTCACACCCTCTCCTTCCACATCATCAAATCCAATAGTTCTAACTAACTACAAATCTTATTCACCTTTTTTACATCACCATTTCACCCCATGTGCAATATCTCCACCTTGGAAATAATTTATAGTCCAATTTGGCTCTAAATATTTGTTTACAAATATGATTTCCTCATAAGGAATTCACATGGTGTTCTCCTCTGTATTTTTTCAAATATTCATCTTATATTTTGAAGATGTAAGTTCCGACCATCCAAATAAGATATCAATGTACTTTCTTCTATATAAGGAAATGATCTTCCATTTGTAAGAAGGATAGAAAATTGGGGGAAAGACCTATGTATTATAAATAACATATATTTGAAGCAACACAAATAATTTCATGTTATTTATCACTTTAATTTTGATGTTTGTCTTAGTTGAATTATATGAATATACACTTACTATTATAATTATATCCTTTATGATGTTACCTTTATGTGAGAAGGATACCTAAGTTTCATTGTCCTCTTCATGCTCATTTTCAATATTGAATTATTAATTTATGTTAGTTTTTGCTCAAGGAATACTGTAAATATTTTATAGATAGTAATAGTAAATGTGATAATCTTAAAGGATTATTAAGTAGGATTACATAGGAAGGCCATAATTGTAGATTTTATCAATATAAGGTAGTGATACATACACCAAGTCACCAAATAATTTTTTGTCATGACATAATGGAGCCAACCTGCATTGACTCTTTACTTCCTTAAATAGGCACCAATTAGTCAAATATTTTCCTCCCCAACCCACTCATATTCTCAAGAAAAAAGATTTTGATAACTTTGTTTTTGTGATTTATTTTTATTCATATTGCAAGAAATAATTTTAAATTTTAAATTGAAGTTAATGTAAGGCACATGATTCTTGTTTTAATCCATTACAAACCTCTAGGTAGAGCTCAACAAGAAAGCATAAACAAATCAATGACATCAAAAACCAAATTCAAATGTTACCATAACCTCCATTGTTGAATTATTTTCTCCTTGAATAGTGATATGTGGATTGTCCTTTTATTGAAGAGACTAATTTGACAACATGCACCTAGCATAAGTGATGATTGATATGGAATGAAGGATAGATTTCTTGAATTTCTAGAATTTTGGAAGGAGGAATGAATGGTCAAGATTTGATTATGAGATCAAGGGTGGAGAATGGTTGAGAGGGATTCCCTAGGAGATGATGAAGAGTGGATATTGAGGTTTTTAGATTATGAATGGCTAGGATGAACTTACCAATTTTAGTAAGTAGTTGTGAGCATGAGGGAAATGAGGGGCATGCAACTAAGAAGGCTATAATTTTGGGTTATGTTGAGAGAATAAGGGGACCATAAGGACAAGTGTTCTTAGGTGTCATTTATTCTTGGAATGTATTAAGAGAATAATGGAACCATAAGGGAAGTGTTCTTAGGTGTCCGATATTCTTGGAATGTGTTGAGGAAATATAGGCCTAATCAAATAATAACATTATTTAATTATTTTAGCCACATGTGAGAGGGAAAATAGGTGGAATATGGGAATTATTTATTTATTTATAGTGAATAAATAGAAAAGGGGATAAATAAAATAATATGATTATTTAATTAAGTGTGTAAGGCCTAAGGTGAAGGGGACTAGACTAGGTGATGATATTTGTTGATTACGACTAGGCGATAGTGATTAGACCTAGGGAATATTTTAGGCTTCTACATTTTTCCCCTTTTTGATAAAATGTTGCAAAAGTGAAGCTTTTGTAGCAAGTTTCCTTGGTTACTTAGGGATGATGGTGGAAGTGATGCCCCCTCAAGAGAATTTTTGGCTGAAATGTAACCTAATAGGTATATTAAAAAGATAAAGGGTGATAAAGATATGTTTCATAAAGGATAAAATTATGACTTGAGATAAATAATGCTAGAATTATGTATATGCCATGAATATAGGACTGATGATAGATTAAGGATTGGGCATGTTGATTGATGCCACTAGGATGATGAGATTGGATTGCATGGATGTACATTTTGGATGATGAAATCTCACAAGGATGTAATACAATAAAATGACACATAATTTGAGGTATGATAAATTATGGGATAATGATAAAGGATATATTGAATGAGGAATGCATGTTGTCATGGTAACTTCACATGTAAGGAGAAACCTTTTATTTTTTTGTAGCACTTAGCATTATGCACCATGATATAAGGGATCATGATGAGGATGTGCCATGTGCATATGGATTGAATCACAAACAAATAAGTTATAAAATAGAATAGTGATCCAATAGAAACATTGTTGTAGACACACCATTATGTGATTTTAAAATGTGTTTGGTGGGAGTAATTAATCCTAGCTAAATACACACATCTAATGAAAGAGAAATAATAAAACAAACTATTATAACCCTGCATTCGAAATCATTCCATTATCCTCTATTCTTGGTGATTCCTCAATTCATGCTCTCGGAATTATTCATTACACATGAATCTATGAAATGGAAACCTAAGAAACAAGAATCTATTATGTAATTCAAACTACAATGTTTACATTGTTATCTTTTGTGTTTTTGAAGATAAATGTTGAATGATCTATGATGGAATGTTGCTATGATTAAAATGAGGCTAAAACTAATGATGTAAATCTAATGATGATGTTGTATAAAAGATACAAGAAACTAAAATTCTAAAAAGGAAGTGCCATGGTAATGCTAAATGAACTAAAACACTAAAATGCAAACTACAATGCTCACTAAAAATGCTCTCCATTTGCAGCATGAGATTTCTGCAGCATAAACTTGTCAAATTCTCATCTTCAAAAGCTGTAGAAATGTGTTTTATTTATAGAATTTTCCAAGTTGGGAATGATGTGGCAATGATGAACAACCGAGATTGTGATATTGAGGCATCAATAGTTGAGCATGAAGAGGTTAGAGAGAATCATGGAGGTGGTTCCTTGCAAGATAACACTTTGCCAAGTGTTGAAGGGAATCAGAGGAAAGAAGAAGCCATGTGTCCAAGGTGGTTTCAAATTTGTTATAGGTTGTTGATGAAAATCCACATTTTACAAAATAGAAAATTCAATTTCATGTGACACATGGTGAGGTGGAAGGAAGTTGGAAGAATATGTAGAAATGTGCCAATTTGAATTAAAAATTCAAATTTAAATGAAGAGGGAAATTAGCTAAATGACAAATTAGTTAATTTGTGCATTTAACTAATTTACGAGGAGAATGATTTTGGAGGCCAATTTATGAAAGAGAAAAAATTAATTAAATGACAAATTAGTTAATTTGTGCATTTAATTAATTTAAGAGGGAAATGATTTTGGCTAAGAAGAATATTTAGAAATGAACTATATAAATAAATTTTGCAATTTATTTATAAGTAGAGGATTTAAGATTTTTCTTAATTAAATAACAAGTATTTAATTAATTTTTTCTCAGACCATTTTTATGTGCACACATTTTAGCCCTCTTTGAAGTGATGTACGCAGACACATTGCTTCAGAGAATAATTTTTCCTAACGTGATGATAAATTTTTTGACATGCCCCAGACGTTGATTTTTCAGTGATGATGAATGGATGCCCCCTTGGGAAATGAATCAGGTATTTTTGAATTTTTGATGATTTTTGAAAATTTTGTTGATTAAATGATTTTCTGATGATACGCTGATGATCTTCAAATTTGAGGATGGATGACCTAATTTATGTCCCAAAAAATGATAATAGTCCAGCCACGTTGATGATTAGGTAATTAAAGCCCATTTGAAAAAAAAAAAATAAATACCACAATAATGACCTCTTAATTAACCCTTAAAAAGTCAAAAAGGGTAAAAGAAGGCCCATTTGTAACTTGTGCATTTGTGAAAATTGAGAGCTTGAAGAGCCAATATGGATAGGATTCTGCGCCACAATCAAAAATTCAAGTGAGTTTGCTACCACCAGCATCTAGTCGCATACGGACCTCCGGTATGTACCCTGAAACCCTCTTTTTTTCCAAATTTAAAGTCAAATTTTTTCGCTTAATTTCATTTAAATTTTTTTTGTTTCATACGTTTTAGCACATAGGGGTAGGATTTTAGCGCATCCATAACACGATACAATGCATAGATAACCTGTAATAGCGCATAGCGTTAGGTATAGGTCCAAAAATAGGCTAGCACATCTGATCTTCGCTTCAGTGCATTACGTTGTTAAAATAACGCATAGGGTTTTTAGCGCATATATAAGATAATGTAGCGCATAGGGTAGTTAAAGTAGCACATAGAGAAAACGGCGCATCGGGACCTTGTTCCGGCGCATCGATGTTATTTTCTAGCGCATCCATGAACTGGTGCATAGAAGGCCTGTTTCGGCACATCCGATAAACTTTCTAGCACATCTGATAGATTAGCACATGAAAACCCTATTTTAGCGCATTGAGCCAAAATTGATGATTTTGAATGATTCCTCCTAGATTTTGGTGGTTGATTATCATGCCACCCGATGATAGGATAATGTTGATTGATAGGTTGATGATCATCCTCATGATAGGTGAGGAACGATGATAAGATAGATGATGATGATTGATTGATTGATTTGATCTCATGACAAATGAGAGTCGTTTGATAGGATAGGTGCTCCTCGGGATTTGATTAGAATCTCATGTGAGCTGATTTGATTAATTGATAGGTTGATTTGGTTGATGTTCTAACTTGATGCTTTAATTTGATTCTAGGAGGGTAGCTTAGGTGATTTACAGGTCCAAGAGCGCTTTCTGCGGACATGGGACATGATCCCACAGCTTACCCCAGCAGACCTAGCCATTATTGACCAGTGCAGACTAGCTTTTTTGATTGATATGCCCCACTACCGGATTAATCGAGGGTTTTTTATGACACTTGCAGAGCGGTGGCATCATGACCACAACACCTTCCATTTGGTGACTAGAGAGATTACAGTTACCCCTGAGGATGTTTATCATATTTTGAGGATACCAATCATGGGGGAGCTAGTGGTATATGATCACAAGGAGCAGGGAGGGACCGATGCCATTCGACACCTTTTCCATGATGACCAATTCATTGTCTATGAGATATCTTGGTGAGAGTTGATTTCCACTCATTGACCCTTACCATGTGTGCTAGCAAGATTCATTGGAGGATTTCTCTGCCTCGATCGTAGGTCGAAGTGATTTTTAGTTGGCTGGGGATGAGTTTTGGAGGGCATGATTGCCCATGGTACCAGATATGCTTGGGGTTCGTGCATGATTGCACACCTATATCATGACTTGCACCAGGTTGTATATCTTCAGGCTATTAGTCTCGCGATAGGATGTACATTATTACAGCTCTGGGCCTGGGAGCATATAGATATTACATGGCTAGTGGGAGGTAGGGCTCGACCAACAGGGCAGCCATATATTTTTGGTTACATAGGGTCACTTGTCCAACATAAGCTAGGAAAGTTAGAGTATTGGAGGAGAGTTCTTGATGACTTGGACACTATTATATGGCAGCCCTATCTTGATTGTGAGGTATGGCTAGAAGATGATATTGAGATGCCATATGTCTTATGTAGCATATATATTATTGGCAGGACACCATATATTCTTAAGAGATTCCTTTTTGGCAGAGTGTATAGGCAGTATGGCAGGGTTCAGGGGATACCACAGGGGGTGGCACATTATGCGTGATGGTGGCAAGATATTCCAGAGTGGGGGCCAACCCTTGATTATGATATGACATGTGCAGAGTATTATGACTTATAGTCGATTTTGTGGCAATACCACAAGGAGATAGTAGATGTACAAATGATGACAAAGTATGCCAAGTATTTTTATAGGCATCCATTTCCATGTATTTTGAGTCCAGATGATCCTGCACCAATTTTGGAGGTTGGGAGGAGGGTAGGACCAGTAGTACAATGGGGAGGAGATGGAGGTGAGGAGGAGGAGGCAGGAGATGATGGAAGAGATGATGGGGGAGACGAAGGTGGAGATGGAGGAGGCAGAGGGAGGTAGATGCTAAATTTTGGGGTCATCCCCAAGAGGAGGAGGTCAGCTCCTACCAGACAATGGCTAGTGATACTGAGGATGCCCTCCTAGAGGCAATAGACATAGATAGTTGGGTTGTAGGCTCGAGTGCAGACTCTTTAGGGGCAAGTACAGGCATTACAAGAACAACTAGCTCAGGCTCGGGCCCAGCTATAGGGACAGGCACCAACATAGCTATAGATGCAAGGTTAGATGGTATAGATGTAGGCTCAAGTAGCCACCCTCAACACGGAGTGAGATGTCACCCAAAGACAGGGAGAGAAGGCAGTGGTAGTGGCAGATAGGATCCAAATAGTTTTCTAGGGTATTGGGACAAGGGACCTAGTCCGAGAGCTGAGAGAGTCTGCTAAAGAGGCAGAGTATTACAAGGGTAGGTACCATGAGGCAGTCCCAATAGAGCAGAGAGTCAACTATGTTCACTCCAGATCCGATCACTCCCAATCTCATACCACTAGCAGGGGTGTGACACAACCACTTCTAGGAGGCCCACTAGGCGAAGGTTCACCAGGAGTAGGGTCATCAGGGGCAGGCAGTGATGGGGAGAGGTCTATGACCTCCAGGGGTAGCACCATAGGATCACATGCTCATACTTGATTTATTGTACTTTGATTCAGAGACTTGGCTTTGCCACAATTTTGATGTATCATTTCTCAGTTCATTTGATATCATTGTACACTTGACATGTTATTATTTTGAGGTTATATGATATGTAGCGACATTCTAGCAATCTATGTGTTGATGCTTTTACTATGGATGTTTATGATGGATGCATTTAATTTATATGTTCTATGTGATGATGATATTCTATATGATTATACATTAATGAGATGATGATGCTATGCTTTTATATGTTTATGAATGATGTATTTATTTTTTTGTATTTTTCACATATATATATCGATGGATGGATGTATATATGAATGCATAAATGGTTTTATTATGGAATGCAAATGTATGATTTTATGCATGGATATGAATGATTCAATGTATGGATGGATGGTTTATGGATTCCAGATGTCTGATAAATGAATGAATAGATTCTGAACATGATACATGCAAATGTATGGATTTATGTATGGATGGATGATGAATGCAAATGTATGTATGATTTTATGTGTAATGAATGTTATGATGTAAATGAAATGTAATGCACTTTTTTGTATTTTTGGTATTTTCTATGCAAATATGTGACTTAAATGTATGAATGTAAGGAAATTATGATGATGAATGGATTATGATGTTATTATGAATGCATATATGGATGGATTATGGATGAATGGAAGAATGCATTTATTATGACCTCAGTGTATGATATGGATTATGAATGATGATGGTATTTTGAAAAATTCTTTATTTTTGGAATTTTTCATGATGCAAATATTATAAAGAATGAATGGATGAATGGTGCATAATATAATAATGATGTATGGATGGAGGTGCATAATATTATAATGATGTATGGTAATACTTTTCTGATGATATGATATGAAAATGTCAATGCAAATGAATTATTTTTTTGTTATGTCAAGTGTACTCAATATTGTAGTGAGAGATAACATCATGTTGAGAGTTACCAGCATTGGAAAAATCTACAATGAAAATGCAAAACTAAAATGAATGCAATCCTATTTATGTAATGTTTCCATCTAATTCATTGTGCTTATTATCATCATTGAGCATTTTATTATGTTGAAAGTTAGTAGAAACATCGATGGTATAATTAGACCATGATGACCTGAGTACAACTTTCATACAACTTCTGTTGAGATTTGATAATACAAGATAACACAAGCATCTAGGTACAATTAGACCAAGATGACCTGAGCATCACTTGTGTAAACAGACAAGGTTAATCATGTTCCTATGCAAATTCAGAATGTCATCAATGATACTTTGTAGAGCATATCCTACGACAATTTGCATAGTAGTAATGAGTGACTCACAAACAACAAACAAAGAAAAATATCATTCTCAATCATAGCCCCTCTAGTTCATGAAATAATTGAGGTACTCTAGAGAATTGATGAAAACAATCCAGATAACATAAATTGAACATTTGTGTTAAAGTGATCCAACTGTGATTCAGAAGATGATCCTTCAGTGATGATTGATTTGAATTAGTATTGTTGCTTGATTTGATTTGGATGGTTGATTGGTTGATTGGTAAATGTTCGATGTTCATTTTTTTGATGATTATTGTGATTGTTATTTTTGTCAAGGTTGCTTTACTATTTGTTTGCCTGCTGGTTTTAAGTTCAACAGTTGTTTGCCCCCAGTGAGAACAAACCAAATTTATTATGGATATGTACAATGATGACCAAGCCAAGGTGGGACACGACCGTAGTAGCTGGATATGTACATGAAGCTCGTTATATGATAGGCATGAATGCATAGTGGTAGTGAGAAGTAGACGGTCAACACATGCTCAAAGAGACGAAGAAGCCGACTTATCACAAATAGCACCTGTTTACCAGGTTTTCACCACTTTCTTTTATTGCACTTTTTCAAATTTTATGATTTTTTTGTTGTTGCCAAGATGCCTGTTTGCCAAGTTTTCACCAAGGTAATGATTTTTTTCAGGACATTTTCTACTTTTTATGATTTCTTCGGGACTTTTTCTGCTTTTTTTTAGAATTTTTTCAAGAATTTTTTTGCTTTTTAGGATTTTTCAAGACTTTTAGGGATGTACCAGATGCATTATGTATAGAACTTCTTCAGATGAAGGTTGTTCATTGGTTCTTCAAATAGATCCTCCTCTGGTGTAGATTGCTGATATGACCCTCATCCAAAGACTGAAACAATAACAAAAGGACTAACCAATTTGGCTCAAATTTTCCATTCTTTTCATGGTCCTATTGGTTTTAGGGATTTTACTTCAGTACCAGATAACCTACCTGAAATGTCCTAGGTTTGACTCTGTGATTGTAGCTCCTTAACATTCTTTGTTGATAGGCCTTTAGGTGATCCACTGCAAATTGATGACGTTCATCTAGCAATTCTATCTTGGCAAGTCTAGACACACGGTAATACTCATTTGAAATGAAACCTTTCAAAGACACATAGAGTGATGGTATCTCAACCTCAATAGGTAAGACAACTTCAAATCCATAAACAAGTGCATATGGTGTGGCTCTCGTGGGAGTGTGGATGCTTGTACGATAAGCCCACAAAGAAGGGTTCAATTGGATATGCCAATCACGTCCAACATCATTGACAATTTTCTTTAATATTTTCAAGATAGTTTTGTTTGAGGCCTCTACTTGGCCATTCCCTTGAGGGTAATAGGGTGTAGAAAATCGATGCTAGATACATAATATTTCACAAAGTTCTTGCACGTCCTAATTCTTGAAAGGTCTGCCATTATCAGTGACAATCGATTGAGGGATACCATACCTACAAATGAGGTAGTTCACGATGAAGGATGAGATTTTCTTTCCTATGATGGTGGATAGAGGCACGACTTTGACCCACTTTGTAAAGTATTTTGTGGCTGTGATGATGAACTTGTTTCCATTAGATGAAGATGGGTGAATTTTTCCTACAAGATACAATCCCCATTGACAAAACGGCTATGTTGATGCGAAGGGTTGCAATTCTTCTACTGGTGCATGGATGAGATTACTGTGGATCTGGCATTTTTGATATTTCTTGAAAAATTGGAAGGCTTCTCTCTCCATAGTCGGCCAATAGTATCCCAAATGAAGGAGTTTCTTAGCGAGGGTTAGACCACTTGAATGAGTGTCACAGATACCCTCATGGAATTCTTGCAAATTTGTTCAGACTCATCACATTATAGACATTGTAAGAGAGTTCCATCAAGACCTCGTCGATATAGTACATCCGATATAAGGGTATGACAAGTAGTTTGGCGGATGAAATTTCATTTTTGGTTTTGGGAGAGATCGAGAGGTAGAATATTATCTTTTAGGTAGGTATAGATATTCCCATAAATGGAGGTATTGGCATTGATTAGGTGGAAAATGATGCAGGATTTGGGATCGTCATAAGCAGGGGTAAACAGTCGTTCCACCATGAACTCATAATGGCTTCATTTTTCTAGAATTTGGAAAAGAAGCAATGGTAGCCATAGCGTCAACAACATTGTTATCAACCCTTGGTATTTGAGAAAATTTGATATCAACAAAATATTTCTTGAAGTCATCAATCATCCTTTTGTAGGGCATCAGTTTGTCATCCTTTGTTTGGTTATCATCGTTGACCTAATTGATGACTAGTTGAGAATCCTCGTAGACTCGTAGCTCTATTATTTTCCATTCTACTACTATTTTGATGTTGATAATGAGGGCCTCATATTCTGTCATGTTGTTGGTGCAAGGAAACATCAGGTGATATGACTTCAGAATGGTGTGCCCTAGGGGAGTGATGAATATAATTCTAGCTCCTGATCCGTGTTGAGTATATGAGCCATCAAAATACAGTACCCACATTATGTTGTGACTATTAGGACATCTGCATCTAGAATTCAATGTGAAGAGGGTGGTCATCATGAATTGGTGCTTCCACTAGTTGATCAATGATGCCTTGGACTTTGATTGCTTTCCTATCGACATATTGAATACCAGATTCACTGAGTATCATCACCCACTTGGCCAACCTTCCTATCAAGTTTTCTTTTCTAAGGAGATATTTCAACGGATCTATCTTGGCTATGAGTCTAATGGTGCGAGTTAACATATAGTGTCGCAATTGTTGTGTAGCGAACACTACTACTAGACAAGATTTCTCAATTGGTGTATAGTTGATTTCATAACCATTTAGGGTCCTATTGATGTAATAGATTGCTCTCTCCTTTCCTGCTGAATATTCTTGTGCCAACAAAGCTCCCAATGATCGGTCGGTCATGGCTATGTACAATAAGAGAGGCTTTCCTATTGCTGGAGGTGTTAGAACAGGAAAACTCATTAGGTATTGCTTTAGTTGGTTGAAATATTCCTCACATTTATCATCCCATCGAAAGAAAACATTATTGTGCAACAAATGGGTAAAAGGATGAGTCTTATCAGCCAGTTGTGATATGAATCTTCTAATTGACTGGAATCTTCCTTGAAGGGATCTTAATTGAATGATATTTTTTGGAGGTTGCATCTCCATGATAGCTTTTACTTTTGTAGGGTCTACTTCAATTCCCTTTTCTGACACTATATATCCTAGTAGCTTTGTTGATGTTACCCCAAACACACATTTCTTTGGATTCAGGCGAACATTGAACTTCTCTAGTCGAGTGAAGAGTTTTTCCGGTATCTCCAAATGTCCTTCTCTAGTGTAGGATTTATCTAACAAGTCATCCACATAATCTTCCATGAAGGTATGCATCATGTTGTGAAATATGGTTGTCATAGCTCTTTGGTATGTGGCCCCTACGTTTTTCAACCTGAAGGGCATGACATTCCAATAGAAGGTTCCCCATGGGCAAGTGAAAGTTGTCTTATCTTGGTCTTCAAGTGCTATCTTGATTTGATTATAACCGGAAAAGCCATCCATTAGTGACAACATGCCATGACCTATTGTTAATTCTACAATGATATCAATGTTCAGAAAGGGGAAATCATCTTTCGGACAAGCCATGTTGAGGTATCTGCAATCTATACATATTCTTATGCTATCATTAGGCTTTGAAATAGGTACAATGTTTGATATCAACTCTACATAGTCAATGGGTCTGATGAATTTGACATCCAATAACTTCTTTAGTTCTTCCTTCACCAATAGGGCAATGTGGGGATGCATTTTTCTCAACTTTTTCTTGATTGGCTTAATTCCTTAAGGTAGGGATAAATGATGCATGATAAGGTTTGAATCTATCCCTGGCATGTCTACATATTACTAGGAAAATTTGACTTGTCATTCTTCAAAGAACTTGATAAAGTTAGGCTTTCCCAATTCTATTAATGATTCTGCTAAATGGAGAGTTTTCACTGTTTTTGCATTATTGACATTAATGGATTGTGTTAGTTTGATTAGGACTTTGGATCTTTCTTGTAAGTGCTCGGGAAGAGTTTCAAATTTCCTATCCTTCAGTACCTCGAAGAGGTTTTCACCATCGGATGTGCTCTTTATTTTGACTCTTTCTTGATATGATACTGCCATGAAATGGTTTTCACCATCAAATATTTCTTTTGTTTCATTCATTTTGTAGTTGGGAAATTTGGCATTCCCTTGTCTAGAAGCTTCGTTATGATGTTCAATGGTGGAACCCATTTCAGGAGTAACACCGCAAAGGAAATTGATGATGGCCTCATCATTTGAAAAGGTGGGGATATCAATAAGGTTAGTTTTGTCCCGATCTATGAGTTCAGGATGTACTAATGGTAAGGGATCGACAAATGGGTTCAGGTCAGAGGTTATAAGGGTCCTAATATAAACATTGCCATCGAATAATACCATGGTAAGGTCAAGGTCTATGATGTTATTCTCTTCTAAGTGATCTATCTTGCTAGGAGGTTGGTCATCTTCACTTGAGCCATTGATATCTTGCTATCCTAATTCAAATGGTCGTAACCCTAAGCTTTGTTCCTCCTCAAGTGTGGGAGTGTACTTGTCTATGACATCAATTTCCTTATCACGGTAGGTCTCTTCTAATAGTGAATCCCACTCATATTCATTGGAATCAATTTCATAATGATCACTGGCTTGCAGCTACAAGATTCATTCAACAAACTTTTGTTTTAGGTCCTCTTTTGTTTCTTCATCCTTTTGATGTTCTTTATAACCTAACCTTGTCTTATCCTTTGGATTTGTTATAATGGGTTGGATGGGTTCTATGATACCTTCTTTTTGTTTTCCAATAGGTCCTTTTCCATCATATCCCATTTTTTCCAAGATTGAGAATCCTTTTCCATATTGAGTGGTTTGGACATTAGCCATTGTTGCTTGGGAATCAGTTTCATCCTTGTAGAGCTAGTTCAAGATATCTTTGTCATCAGATTCCTCTGCTTGGGTGCTTTATTTTATGAATCGACAATCAAAAAGTGTGATAGGTTGCTAGGTTGATTGTGACAAGGTTGATGGTTGACCATGGGATTTTGATGAAATTAACTATGAGAGGCAAATGAATTGTTCACTAGAGTATTCACCTACACCTTTATCTTTGACTTGGACTTTCTTCTCAAACTATTTGGAAAAAGTATTGAGTTGGGCTTCGGGATTGGTAGATGCAGAGGGGCTAGGTTCTTCCTTTTTCTCAAGTTGGTTGGATGAGGAAATTGGATGACTTCCTTCACTGGAGGATGTGGCTAACAATTTTGACAATGGATTGGCCTGAATTCGATTATTGGAGGTGTCAGAGGTGGAATTATGAGCTTCTCAGTTATGAGGCACAAACACATCCTGGACAACCTTAAGGGTATTGCAATGTTTGGGACTATTGGAGTAAGAAGGAATGGTAATCTCTTGCTCGTTGCAAGGAAATTTCAGACACTGATGGTATGTTGAAGGAACAACCTAAATTTTATGGACCCAAGGACGACCCAAAAGGATATTATATGTCAAATCTTTATCCAAAACTTGAAAACCACATCTTTCTAAATCGGACCAACCTAAATTGGTAGCACTATCAATCCCTTTGAAGCTCTTTCCTCATCATCATATTCTTTGATGGTGATATTTTTCCTTGCATCTATTGCATTTTTAGATAACCCTAGTGCACAGACAAGCTTTAAGGTACATATATTAAGACCGATTCCCCTGTCTATTAGGACATGCTTGACATGAATTTTATGGATTAGGACTTCAATATGGAGCACTGTGTTATGAGGATGGGTGAGAGATACGTTATCATTTTACAAAAAGGATAAGAAATGAGGTGTAACTAGATGTCCCACCATGGCTTGGAAAGTGCAAACTTCCAAATCATTTGGTACTGTTGTATCAACTAGGGCCTTTTCCAAGATCTCCTTGTGGGCGGGTGAGATTTTAAGGAGCTCCAATATTGATATTTGTGCAAGGATATTTTGGAGCTGATTGACAATGTTATATTTATGAGATGGGGCATCAGTTGTTTTAAAAGTGTTGCCCTTCAAAACATATTTGTTTTGTGCCCTTGTGGTCACATTTATGGGTACACTATGGTTTTCCTTTGATCTTAATGACATTAATTTGATTATCTGTTGCAACCATGTCTTTTCAGGTATTATGGGCTTGATTAGAGAGGATTTTGGTGTCATTGATTGGATGGTTGATTGCAACATGATTTGGTGTGTTATTGATTTCAATATCATTTATGTGATCTTCAATGGCTAAGATATGATAGATGGTGCCATCATAAAAATAGTTCACACCTTTTCCTTTTCCATTTGTGTTAGATGATTCTCCTTTATCATAATTTGGCAAAGGGTTTTTAAATACCCCATGATCGATATTTGCTTGGGATTCTTCAATTTGTATGAACTTATTATCAATAAAATCTTGAATCTTGTGTTATAATTGCATGAAACTATTGGTTAGGTGGTGTTTGCATTGATGAAATTCACAAAAATGGGCTTTGTTCCACCATGATGATTTAACTTTGGGTTCAAACCCTCGAGCATCAGGTAAAGTAATGAGATTTTCTGCAATATGTTCTTTTAATGTTGATTCATATGATTGACCCAAAGGTGTAAACTTTTGACAATTGTTTGATATTTGGTATGGTAGCCTAGGTGGAGGGTTGTTATTATTTTGATTATTATTCTAATTCTTGTTCTGATTGGCGTTGTTATGGTTCATTTTTGGATTGGAAGTTTGGTTAGCCTTAGGTGTAACACCTAATAGATTAAAAATTGGTTTGGCATTATGTGCTTCTGTTGAATTATCATTGCCATTGTTCTTATATTTCTGCCAAAACTTTGGTTTGTCATTGTTGGAGGAATTGTTTGACTTGTTTTTGTCATAGATTTTCAAAATGCCCCTCTTGAACAAGGCTTCCTCAATTTTGATCCCATTTTCAATTAATTTTTCAAAAGTGGGAGGACATTGTAATTCAAGCCCATAAGTCATGTCATCATTTAAGTTGTCAATAAACACCTCCATCTTTTCTTTTTCGGGTATGGGGCGGGAATACCTCATGAATAACATTCTCCACCTTTGCAAGAATACTAGGAATGATTCCCCTTTATTTTTTTTGACATTGCAAAGGTCTTTCATTGTGATTTCATGTTGAATATTATATGAGTATTGGGTGATAAACTTGTTGACTAATTCCTCAAAATATTTGATCCTTGAGGGTAATTGTGAGAACCATTGCATACATTGCCCTCCCAAACTGCGTGGGAATAATCTCATTAAGTAAGTGTCTTCGTGGGAAAATTTAAGGCTCATAGTCCTAAATCCCCTTACATGATCGATGGGACCTATTTTTTCATTGTATTTGTCAAATTTGGGGAATTCACAATGTTTGGGGTATGGTATCATGTTGACACTTGGATCAAAAGGGTAGGGGCATATATCTTGTATTGAATACCTCTTAGTGGCCCTAGTTCGCCTATTTTGCATTTGTTGTTGGAGGGTTTGTATTTTTTGTGTTAAGGTAGTCATAGGGTCATTCGTCTTTGTTTCCTTTCTCTTTTCGGCTGGTATTTCAGTTTCTATCTTCTTAGGAGTTTTTTGCAATTTGGTGATATCAAAATAATTGGGTAGTTGGACTCCTTTGTTTGCTAACATCAAAAGGTATTTCTCACCCTCTTTCTCAAAAATCTTCTCCATCAATTTGTGAAAATTGGTGTCTTGTTGGGCTTGTTCCATGGTTTCCTCTAATATTTCATCTATGTCCTCTTGATGAATTCTGAAAAAGTGATTCTCTTCTCTTTCTGACATGGTTTCTTAGTTTTCGATTTCTTTTTGCTCAAGTTTTCACTTTTGCAATCTTGTTAAGATGGGCGTACAATTGATGAAATTTTTCTAAATGTTTGACCAAAGTTTGGGAGTGCCAAGAGGATTGGTTAGAATCTAACTAAGCAAGCTTTATTTCAGCATGAAGGATGATGAATCCTGATGAAGGATGATAAATCCTAATGAAGGATAATAAATCCTGATGGTGAAATGCAGTTGCTAAATCAGAAATGGGTGTGATGAGGATGACACTTCTGAATGTTTGATCAACGATTAGATGAGATTTTCACTTGAAAATGATGGTTTCAATAAGTTTTTGATCTTGATTTATTCTATTGTATCAACTGATTTGGACGGTTGGAGTATTGTATTATCGGTTGCGAAATGTAAGAATGACGAATGGGTTGACTATGATTATGCCTTTGTGAAAGAGCTCTTCATTGATAATAAGCTAGTGAATATAAAGGCTCTAAAGAAAAATCATTAGTATATCCCCTATCAAAGTCATGATATTGATGGATGGAAGTTCGATATTCAAGCAAGAACTTCCTACTTTGGTACAAGAATCATCTCCTTTTCAAAAGTTTCTTGTAGCTAAGTTGTTTCTTTGGTTTCTGGTGCAGGAGCACTTGTTTGATTTCTTGACTCCATGAGGCCATTTGTAAATAGTTTCTCTATTTTATGTATTGGGTCTTATAATAAGGTTTATAAAACCATTTTATAGGTTTTTGATTATTAGGAAGTAATATTTGAAGTCATTTGTCAAATAATGTTTAAAGTTGTTCCATATTGTAAAAATTGTAAAAGTTGTCAAGCAACTTGTCAAAAGTGTCATTAAGGTGTTTTGTCAAAAAAATAACTAAAAGGTGGTTGAAAATAGTTGGTTTTGGTTTTAAATGTATAATTACACCCTCCAAAACTCGAATTGGAGAGGTTGGAGACATTATTTGTGAAGTTTGATGAATGGCAACCTCAAGTTTGTATGCATTTTCTGATTTTACATTGTTTCCAGGTTGAAGTTCTGGTTTATATGGCCTGTTATGCACTCAAATAATGGAGTATCATATATGGATGGAAAGATCTCTATTTCTAGTTTCCAATTATTTTTGTTTCATTCAATTTTATTGAGTTTTGTGGAAGATATGATTATTTTGGTGAGACTGCCTATTTTAACAATATTGTGCAGAATTTACAGTCTGAAAGAATGTGATGGTACGGATTTTAAAGTATATATTTTGGGTCTGAAACCAAATTTATGTTGTTTCTATATGAATCTACTTTAGTTTTCTTCAAGTCCCATCAAATTTCATTAAGATTTGAATAAGTTATGATCATTTTAGTGAGGGCAGGTCTGAACCCTGTTTAGGGTTTGCAATTTTGGGAAAAATGAAATAGTTTTCTTTTGGGCTACCATGGTTATGTTTCCAATGTGACATAGAATGAATAATAGAATGTGTTATACAAAGATTGATTTGGATTAATTTTGAAGGATTGTGAGATATTTTGTTGAATCCTCCTAACTCTGCATCAGATTGGTATCAGAGCTCAGCAAAAGGTCTGGGCTGAGAAAGAAATTGGTTTTGGTATTGTGGTTTTGTAGTTCTATTTTGGTTGGTTGCAGGTTATGTGAGAACCTGATTGCTTCCATTGAGAAGGAAGAGATAAAAGTGAGTTGTGAGCAAGGAGATACTTGCTGAGACCATCTAGAAAAGATGGAGAACTTGAGAAGGCATTTGCAGGAAGAGGAGGAGAGAAAGAAGAGAAAAAGACAAGCAAAGATGGATAGGGAAATTGCTGAGTTGAAGCAAGAAATGAAGAGGTTGGATAAAGAGTTCCAAGAATCTATGAAGAGGATAGAAAAAATGATGAAACAAGAGACAAGTTGGAATTTGAAATTGAAAAGGAAGATGGTTTGGCCTATAAAGAAGATTGTGAAAAGAAGAAGAAATGAGAAGATGAAAGAGGAAGAAGAAGCATTTGAAGAAGCATATGAAGATGCACATGAAGATTTCCTAGATGAAGACAAAGATGTTCCTAAGCATGAAGATGAAGAATTTAAAGTTGTTGCAGAAATTCCAAGGCAAGAAGGTGAATGCATTATTGATATAAGAAACCTGATTTCAGGACTTGAAGAGGTTGATTTGATTAAGGGAATGATCATGCATGAATTGGTCATAGAGGTTTGCAAAGGATTGATGAATGATGGAGGTATTATGGTAGAAAGTTTGTTTCATTTAATTATGCTACTAATGCTTTGGACAAAGAAAAAATTTCAAGTTGAAAAGACAAAGGAAAAATTGCAAAGGAATTGGAATATCAATAAGAATGCAATTCAAAGGGGCTTGAATTCTTTTGCCCTCAGGAGTTTGGTGCAGGAGCACTTGTTTGATTTCTTGACTCCATGAGGCCATTTGTAAATAGTTTCTCTATTTTATGTATTGGGTCTTATAATAAGGTTTATAAAACCATTTTATAGGTTTTTGATTATTAGGAAGTAATATTTGAAGTCATTTGTCAAATAATGTTTAAAGTTGTTCCATATTGTAAAAATTGTAAAAGTTGTCAAGCAACTTGTCAAAAGTGTCATTAAGGTGTTTTGTCAAAAAACTAACTAAAAGGTGGTTGAAAATAGTTGGTTTTGGTTTTAAATGTATAATTACACCCTCCAAAACTCGAATTGGAGAGGTTGGAGACATTATTTGTGAAGTTTGATGAATGGCAACCTCAAGTTTGTATGCATTTTCTGATTTTACATTGTTTCCAGGTTGAAGTTCTGGTTTATATGGCCTGTTATGCACTCAAATAATGGAGTATCATATATGGATGGAAAGATCTCTATTTCTAGTTTCCAATTATTTTTGTTTCATTCAATTTTATTGAGTTTTGTGGAAGATATGATTATTTTGGTGAGACTGCCTATTTTAACAATATTGTGCAGAATTTACAGTCTGAAAGAATGTGATGGTACGGATTTTAAAGTATATATTTTGGGTCTGAAACCAAATTTATGTTGTTTCTATATGAATCTACTTTAGTTTTCTTCAAGTCCCATCAAATTTCATTAAGATTTGAATAAGTTATGATCATTTTAGTGAGGGCAGGTCTGAACCCTGTTTAGGGTTTGCAATTTTGGGAAAAATGAAATAGTTTTCTTTTGGGCTACCATGGTTATGTTTCCAATGTGACATAGAATGAATAATAGAATGTGTTATACAAAGATTGATTTGGATTAATTTTGAAGGATTGTGAGATATTTTGTTGAATCCTCCTAACTCTGCATCAGTTTCCTGATTCTTTTAGTAAGGGATTTCTTGAAAAATATTGTTGATTTCCAATCCCTTAACAAAAATGATGTTGGTTTCAGATTTAGGACAAGGAAAAGATGTTGTTTGAGAAGGAATCTCTGAAATTGGATGTTAATTGGCAGATGGGAGGTCAAATTTAGCTTTCTATTTGCAGATTTACCGGATGCACTAAAATAGTGTATCGATGCACTAAAACTTAGATGTGCTATAGAATGGTAAAAATGTGCTACGGGAAGGAGTAGATGCACACAGGCAATGGATGCACTATAACATCAAATGAATGTGCTACAAGATGGCACAGATGTGCTATAACAGAGAATGGATGCACTAAAACAACAACTGGATGCGCTATTTTATAAAAGCTATGTGATAGAACAACATCGAGATGCACTAAAAGGTGCAAGCTATGTGCTAAAGCAGTTAATGGATGCGTTATTCTAGAAAATACTTTCTGGTTTTTGGTAGTTTGACGGATTTTTCTGGTTTCAATAGTGATTTTTCTTTGGACCGTTTGGTTCAGATTTTCTTCTGAATCAATAGTTGGCCATGTTTGTATGATGTTTTCTTATATATTGTTTTAAAAACACATTGGTAAAGACACATCAAACAAGCACGATTCTTAGGTTGTGTAAGACAATATTCTTTTGGATTCCACGCGAATTTTACTCCAACCACACTTATTCTTAGTGGGTGATTTAGAAGCTTGGCCACACAAGCTCCCCCTTACACTGCACTCACTTCTCAAGCCAACCAAGCTTCAAACTCCCATGAATCTCCCATGGCAATTTTTTCACCTCTACTAAAAACTGCGAGAATGTGGATCCCTTGGAAATGACCGTTGTTGCACCAATGAATAGATTAGGGTAATTTTTGGCTTACTACAATAAAGGGGGTTTAGTAAGGGCATTATGTTCGTGGGGGATCATTCATGCAGCAAGAGACCATTGTTTCCCTTCTTGTCAGAACAATCCTCATGATACTTGAAATTTCCTCGAGTACCCACATTTATATCCCAAATGGAAGTAGCTTGGCTTTAGCATGTTCCTGGTTGGGTCATTCCAAACATAGCAAACATGGTGTAAATTTATCCTTCCTAGTTATGCTAGGTTCCTAACTTAACCAAAGGAAATAACAACTAGATTTAACCTTGTAGCCACTTGTTAGTAGTTTTAGTCAATTATTCTTTGACAACATTCCTTTATTTGTTTCAGCAAGGTCTCTGATTGTGTGTAAGGTTCCTGCAAAATAAAAAAGCATGGATTAGTTTCAAGAATCTGGAAAATTTGCCACCAAAACCGAATGCGCCATTACAATGACCGAATGCGCTAAAACTCAGACCGAATGTGTTAAAATATTGAATGTGCTAAAAGAGCGACCAAATGCGCTAAAATATTAACTGAATGCACCAAATTGGAAAAGCACATAATGAAATTTAAAACCCTTGATGTACTGAAAGAGCAGCTGGATGCACCGAAACAACAGCCAATGCACCGAAACAAAAGCTAGATGTGCTGGAAGAACCACAAGATGCACCAAAATAGGAACTCAATGCGTCGATACAGAAGCCAGATGTGCTGGAAAAAAATTCGGATGCATCATTTCAAAATATTTGACGGAACTTGCGAAGAAAAACTCAATAGAAAAGTAGATTAAAGAGGGGCTAGGCCCCACAGTGGGTGCCAAATTTATGTGTGATTTTAAAATATGTCTGGTGGGAGTAATTAATCCTAACTATATACACACATTCAATGAAATGTATTACATCTAATGAAAGAGAAATAATAAAACAAACTATTATAACCTTGCATTCGAAATCATTCCATTGTCCTCTATTCTTGTTGATTCCTCAATTCATGCTCTTACAATTATTCATTGCACATGAATCTATGAAATGGAAACCTAAGAAATGAGAAGCTATTATGTAATGCAAACTACAATTCCTACATTGTTATATTTTTTGTTTTTGAAGATAAATGTTGAATGATCTACGATGGAATGTTGTTGTGATTAAAATGAGGCTAAAACTAATGATGTAAATCTAATGATGATGATGTATAAAAGATACAAGAAACTAAAATGCTAAATGGAAGTTCTGTGGTAATGCTAAATGAACTAAAACACTAAAATGCAAACTACAATGCTCACTAAAAATGCTCTCCAATGGCAATGATATTTCTATAGCATAAACTTGTCAAATTCTCCTCTTCAAAAGATGTAGAAATGTGTTCTATTTATAGAATTTTCCAAGATGGGAATGATGTGGCAGTGATGAATGACTGAGATTGTGATCCTGAGGCATCAACGGTTGAGCACGAAGAGGTTAGAGAGAATCATGGAGGTGGTTCCTTTCAAGAGAACACTTTGCCAAGTGTTGAAGGGAATCAGAGGAAAGAAGAAGCCATGTTTCCAAGGTGGTTTCAAATTTGTTACAAGTTGTTGATGGAAAATCCACATTTTACAAATTAGAAAATTCAATTTCATGTGACACATGGTGAGGTGGAAGGAAGTTGGAAGAATATGTAGAAATGTGCCAATTTGAATTAAAAATTCAAATTTAAATGAAGAGGGGAAATTAGCTAAATGACAAATTAGTTAATTTGTGCATTTAACTAATTTAAGAGGAGGAGGATTTTGGAGGCCAATTTGAATTAAAAATTCAAATTTAAATGAAAGAGGGAAAATTAATTAAATGACAAATTAGTTAATTTGTGCATTTAATTAATTTAAGAGGGAAATGATTTTGGCTACGAAGAATATTTAGAAATGAACTATATAAATAAATTTTGTAATTTATTTATAAGTAGAGGATTTAAGATTTTTATTAATTAAATAAAAAGAATTTAATTAATTTGTTCTCAGACAATTTTTATGTGCATGCAACCATCATATGAAGGATGAGGGCAACTGTGACATTGTGATAGATGAAGTACTAAGACTAGAAGCAAGAGAAAAAAAATGAAAGAAAAATAAAATCTAAGAAAGTGTAAATAGTGTAGTGATCCAAGGAACACATTTTCATAGGCACATTGTCATATGAATGAGGAATGTGACCAGGATAGTATGAGATCTGGAACACTAGGACTAGATACAACAAAAAAGAAAAAAAGAAAAAAAAAGATGAAAATAAAAAATCAACATACACAAATTGACATAGACAAAGACAAATATAAAGGAAAGAAAATAATCTATCAAAAGCATACAAAAAGCATAATTTGGTACCCAATGAAAATTTGAGGTCATGGGTGGATGGGATGGATGGATGGGGGATGGAGGATCAAAGGGTAGATTCCAAAAGAGGACTAGATCATGGAGAAATGTGATGATAGATGGTGATGAAAATGTCATGCCCCAATGGATATATACATGTGGACCATTCCCTAGGAAATGTTAGTAGGGAGATTCCCCCAATCAAGCACAAAATCAAGGAAATGTTATGGAATAGAAATAGAATAAAATTATGGGCAAGGAAAATAGATGTATGGGGGCAAGGAAAATAGATGTATGGGGGGTGTAGGGATGAAAATGATGGGAAGTCTTGGTAAATTTAGCAATATGATGAAGGAGGTTAACATGATCAGGTAATGTATTTAGAGGGGATAGCAAAAAGGTATGGAATATGATGGATGGGTAAGAGACTTGAGTGAATAATATAAAGTAAGAGATAAAATAGAATGAATAAAATATGGTGATGGGAAAATATAGAAGGATGCATTCTCATAAACTAGAGTGGTTTCTTGCTACATATGATGCTTGTTTACCAAGTTTCCATCATGGTACTTTTCCAAGATGCCTCAAGGAGTTATTTTTACTAGTGGATAAGATGGGGAATGTTCATAGGCTCATTTAACACATGACCTTTAGGAGTGGCTATCTTATAGGATCTAAATATAAACTTGGCATTAATGACATATGGTCCCAACTAATTTGGCTCAAATTTCCCTTTCTTCTCTCTATCATGGGGGTGTTCTTTGGTTTTCTTTAAGGAAAAGGTATCTAATATCAAACTCTCTAGTGCAAAGGAATTTTTTATAGCCATGAGACAATAAATATTAATATGAATTAAGGTGAGTGAGAGCAGTGAGACAATGTTCCTCAAGGAGTTATAGCTCATGTAAGCATGGTACTTGTTAATCCTCTTCTGAGATGAGGTCACATAAAGAAACCCACGAGGGGAGCTCAACCTCTATTGGCAAGATTGCTTCAACACCATAGATAAGTGAATAAAGAATAGCACCAATGAGAGTGTGAATGGAGGTGCAGTAGGCCCAAATATTGAGATTAAGTTAAAGGTTCCAGTCATGTCCAGTGCCATTGATGGATTTCTTAAGGATTTTGATAATTGATTTGTTAGACACCTCTGATTGACCATTTCCTTAAGGTTAATAGGGGTGGACCATTTGTTCTTAGTATAGAATTTTTCACATAAGGATTACACTTCATGGTTTTTTAAGTATTTACCATTATTTGTGATGATAGTGTATGGTATGCTCAAATGAAAAATGAGATGGTTAAGGATGAACTTGGAAATTTGGAAGTTGGTAGTGAAAGTGAGTGGAACAACTTTGACCCACTTAGTGAAATATTTGGCAATGGTAATGATGAACTTGTGATTATTGAAGGAGTTGGCATTAATCTTTCCAATGAGATTGAGGGCCCATATAGATAAGGGCTTGTGAGGATGCATGAATAAGGTTCCAATGTTTTTAACAAGAAAAGATTTTGTTACATATTGATAGGCATCAGATTCCATGGCAGTCAATAGTATCATGTGTGAAAGAGCTTCTTGGATAGGACCATGTCATTTGTATGAGCACCATAAATACCACTATGGACTTTTTGAAGTGTAAGTTTAGCCTCATCCAAGTTGATACATCTAAGAAAAGTTCCATCATAACCCATATGATAGAGCATGCCACCAAGGATGGTATAAAGGGATGTGTGCTGGATAAGGGATTTACATTTGGTGGATGATATGTCAGGAGGGATAGTTTGGTGTTAGAGATAGAAAAATTTCATTGTATCAGGGAGTGTTGAGACCAATAATTTCACATATCATATCAGAATCTAGAAGATCATAAGAAGGTATAAGAATTTTCTCTACAAGGAAACAATACTCATGAGATTCATTAGGCATGTCGAGAAGGGATCCAATGGTGGCCATTGCATCAGTCACTTTATTACTGATACAAGGAACTTCCTCAAAAGTTATATCCAAGAAATATTTCTTAAAATTATCAACCATATGTTTATAGGGCACAAGTTGTTGGAATGTGATACTATTGATTGTTGTCATTAATGATTTTCATTGATGTCAACATATCTTGGTTGATGGATTAAGGTTCATTTTTGATGCTTTGGTGATTTAGATTGGAATGCTCTGGATATTGTGTTGTAATGATCTATCTTTGGTCATGCTTGTCCTAGTCCCATTCATTTTGCAACATAATGAGATACACTCTTATGGGTCTAGACCGATCTGGAAATTGGTAGTGTGCCCCAAAATATTGTTTGCATTGTAATGTGTATATTCTATTCTTTGGTTCTGCATATCATGGTTAATATGTAGCATGTTGATTTGAGTGAGGAGGTTTTGTATGATCCATGTTTCATTACTTTCCATGATGGGAATGTTTTGTGGTGACCTAATTCAAATTGTGTTTGGTTGACTTGGGACATTATGAAGCATGGAATGGTATAAGTAAAAGTTGATTCTATTCGATGAAAGCAAGTGTGGTGAATGTGAATCAAAAAATCTAGATATTGTGTGAAAGTATACGACCGAAGTTGGCAGAAAGTGAGGTTCTTCTGGTGTGACTGTTGGTGACAGTTATTTCCAGCAGTTGATTCCCTTTCATCATTCTTCTGGCAGTGAGCCTTTTTATTTTGGAAGTGAGCCTTTTTCTTTTGAAAGTGATCCTTTTTACATTTGGTTGTAATAGCTGGGAAGTGAGCCCACCAGTAGTGAGCCTTACCTACAGTGAGAAATTTGGCAATGAGTCCTTGTAAAAATAACCTTAATCGGTGTCACCTTAAGCAGTGTTTTATAATTGAGAATTAAAATTCTTCGTGTTTTTTCCCATCTTGGTTTTCCACGTAAATTATAGTGTTCATTGTGCATGGTGTTATTATGTACTTTCATGTTCATATCTAATTTAAGTATTATTCGATTGATTTAAGTTTGCATCGGATTAATTAAGGCCAAGAAAATTGTTTTATGATAACGGATTCACCCCCCTCTTAGTTATCCATACTATTCAACAATTGGTGTCAGAGATTTGGTTAATCCTCTAGGAAGAGCTTAATCGCTTGAGGTAGATCCGATGGCGCACAAATTGACAATCCTTGTGTTTGATGGATCTAACTATAGTTTTTGGAAAGTGCAGATGGGAGGTTACCTAATTTATCTAGGCTACAATACTTGGAAAGTTGTTGAGACAAGATATATTGTACCAAAAAATGGTCCTAATATTGCAGATGAGATTTTAGCTTATGAAGAAAATAAAAAAGTAAGGTATGCAATCTATAGTGTGTTGTCTAAAGCTGAGTTAACAAAATTTATTTCATTGAGCACCACTTATGAAGTTTGGGAAAAGTTGAAAGAAATCTATGAAGGAAATGATAGAGTTAAATTATCAAAGAAGTTGATAGCTAAGCGCAAATATGAAAACTTGAGGATGGAAGAAGGTGAAGATATAGCAAGCTACTTTCAGAGAGTTGAAAGTGTAGTAAATGAAGTCAAAAATCAAAGAGGCACTTTGATAGATGAAGATGTTATGGAGAATATTTTGATGACCTTACTAGAGAGCTACAGTGACAAGATCTCAGCTATTGAGGAATTTTATGATGCAAAGAAATTCACCAGAGAGCAACTATTTGGCACCTTGACTGCATTTGAGATGAGGAAGTTTGGAAAAGAAAAGAATAAATTTGAAACAACCTTCAAATTCGCAAAAACAAAAGAAGATCCGAATAGTGAAAGTTCAGATGAGTTGGAAGAAAACTTCAAAATAAAACTGAAGAAAGGTATTGGAAAGTAGAAATTTATGTTACCCCTTAAATTCTTTAGATGTGGAAAGATTGGTCATCTAGCATCTAGGTTTCTGGAAAAAGGAACAAGACAAAAGTTTAAAAGAATCAATAAGAAGGCCTATTATGTTAATGAAAATTCTAGTATTTTAGATGATGAATCAGATCAAGAGGATTGTTTGTTATTGGTGGAAAAGGATGAACCTAGATTTGATATCTCTAATATTTTTCTGAAATCTAATGATAGCACTGAAGCTGTATTATTTTTTAAAAGAAATAGAGATGAATGGTTGATTGATAGTGGATGCTCGAATCATATGACCGATGATAAAAGTAAGTTTGTGAAACTTGAGAAATATGATGGATGTTCTATTAGATTTGGAGATGATAAAATGACACAGATTGTTGGAATCAGTTCTATTACCTTTGATGGAAAACATAACACTGACAATGTTTACTATGTAAAGGGTTTATATCATAATCTTTTCATTGTTGGATAGATGTGCGAGAATGGCTATAATGTTTTATTTTAGGACGATGGTTGTGAGATCTGGAAGAGTTCTGGAACTGTTATAGTAGTAGGAAAAAGTACAAGTGGGAATATGTATCAACTAGAAGGAGATACAAAGAGATGCTTATTATCTTATAGCAATGATAGCTGGCTCTGGCACCGGAGGATGTGTCACATCAACTTCAATAATTTGGTAAGCATAAGTTCAATAAGAGCAGTCAAAGACTTGTTGAGACTAACCAAACCATATAGCATTATCTGCAAAGGATGTCAAGAAGGAAAACATACCAGAGGAACATTCCAATGAAAATAAGAATCATCTATCAAATTGTTGGACCTCATACACACTAACCTATGTGGTCCAACTAGAACAATAAGCATACAAGGTGAGAGATATTTCATGATTTTAATAGATGATTATTCTAGACTAACTTGGGTTACATTTTAAGATAAAAATCAAAGTCTTTAGAAAAATTCAATATTTTCAAGGCAAGAGTTGAGAATGAAGTTGACAAGAGAATCAATTGTTTAAGATCTGATAGAGGAGAGTTTACTTCTGATGAATTCAACAAGTTCTATGAGAAACACGACATTAAAAGATAGTTATATGTCCCTAGAACACCACAATAGAATGGTGTAGTGGAAAGAATGAACCAAACAGTTCAATAAGAAGCTAGAACAATGATCAAGGAAGCTGGTTTAATAGAGGTCTATTGCAAAGAAGTGATACATACAATAGTTTACACTCTTAAAAAAGTAATATTCCAGAGGAGGTATGGAAAGACATCATATGAGCTATGACATGGAAGAGCTCACAAAGTAGAGTATTTCAAAAAAATTTGAAGTAAATGCTACATCCGGAGAGATGAGGATAATCTTGGAAAATTCAACAATAGAGCTAATGAAGGTATATTTTTGGGTAACTCTACAAGAAGCAAAGTGTATCGATGTTACAACAAGAGACTGAACAAGATAGTTGAAAGTGTGAATGTGAAAGTGGATGAAGATGTTCAAAGAAATCCTGACAAGCATATAGAATATGAATCAAATGACTTAGATGACAAAGGAAAGAAGGATAAGAAAGAAGAATAGACAAAGGAGGCTCTAGCATCTACAACTAAAACCCCAAGGTATGTATAGAGAAACCACTTAGAAAGTTAGGTTATTGGAGATAAGAATAAAGGAATCATCACAAGAAGCAAAGCAGCTTATTACTATGTTTACTCTCAGAAATTGAGCCAAAGACTATGGAAGAAGCATGCAATGATTAGAATTGGGTGAAGGTGATGAAAGAAGATCTTGATTAGATAGAGAAAAATTAGACTTGGGAACTTGTGCCCGAACCGCCAGAAAAAAATGTAATTGGAACAAAGTGGGTATTCTAGAACAAGCTGGACAAAAATGGAATAGTAATAAGAAACAAGGCAAGATTAGTTTGAAAAGGTTACACTTAGATCAAAGGTATTGATTTTGAAGATACATTCCCTTGTTTCCTGGATGGAAGCAATCCGAACAGTCTTAGCTTTTGCAGCTTTTAAAGATTTCAAAGTCTATCAAATGGATGTAAAATCAAAATTCTTAAATGGAGAACTAAAGGAATAAGTCTACATTGAGCAATCAAAGGGATTTAAGTCCAGAAATTACCTAGATATTGTTTGTAGGTTGAAGAAAGCTTTATGTAGATTGAAGAAGGCACCTAGAGCCTGGTATGGAAGATTAGACAAGTACTTGATTGGAAAAGGATTTCAAAAGGGATCTGTTGACAATAATTTATACTACAAAATTTACTCAAATCAAATGTTGATTGTTGTGGTCTATGTTGATGACATAATCTTTGGAGGAAATGATGATTTGTGTAGAAAATTTGTAGATGAAATGCACAAGGAATTTGAAATGTTCATGAAGGTGAGTTAAATTTCTTCCTTGGATTACAAGTAAATCATAGCAACAAAGGAATTTTCATCTCTGAGTCCAAGTACATCAAATAATTATTGAAGTTTGTATTGGAAAACTTGAAACTAGTTTGTACACCTATTACTAGATGTAAGTTGAAAAAAGAAGATGATTAACCTAAAGGTGATGCAAGTATGTACAATTCAATGATTGGAGGATTGTTATACTTGACTGCTACTAGACTAGACATTATGCATACTATTTTTTTAGCAGCTAGATTTCAGCAAGAACCAAAGGAATCACATGTTGTTGTACTAAAAAGGATCTTGATATATTTGAAGGGTACATAAGATATCAGGTTATGGTATCTAAAGGATTCATATTTCACTTTGAAAGCCTATATTGATGTTGATTGGGTCAGGTGTGTTGATAATAAGTAGAGCACAAGTGGTGGAGCTAATTTCCTTGGCTCCCAGTTGGTTGCTTGGTCAAGAAAGAAACAAGATTCCATATCTTTATCTACTGTTGAAGTTTAATACATTGCAGCATCCTCATGTTGCACTCAGGTACTGTGGATGAAACAAACACTGAACTACATTGGCATATCATTTGATGAACCAATTTCAATTATGTGTGATAACACTAGTGCAATAAACATTTCCAAGAATCAGGTATAGCACTCCAAAATGAAACATTTATCCATCACATATCACTTCTTGAAAGAAAATGTTTTGGACAATGATGTAAGACTTGAATATGTACCTACAAAAGAGAAGATTACAAACATTTTCACAAAACCGTTGATTAAAGATACTTTTGAGTATCTCCGATAGAAGTTAGGGGTTCTGCCCCCTCCTAGTCAAAAATAAAATGCACCATGGTGTGCATTGGTCCAGGGTATTATATGCTCACTCTTATCTAGATCAATGCTTGGTGGCTTCCTCATAGGGGGAGCGGAGTAATTTTTTCAGGGGGCTTTTTTTCCCTTTGTCTTTAATGTCAAAGGGGGAGAAGAAAAGAAGGTCCTTGATGTTGTTGATGTTGATATTGTGTTGTTTGGTTTATCATTGATGAATGTTGCCATCAATGACAAAGGGGGAGATTGTTGGAATTTGATATTGTTGATTGTTGTCATTAATGGTTGTCATTAATGGTTGTCATTGATGTCAACATATCTTGGTTGATGGATTAAGGTTCAGTTTTGATGCTTTGGTGATCTGGATTAGCATTCTTTGAATGTTCTATGATGATCTATTTTTTACCATTCTTGTCCTAGTCCCATTCATCTTGCAACATAATGAGATACACTCTTATGGGTCCAGACCGATCTGGAAATTGGTTAGTGTGCCCCAGAACATAGTTTGCATTGTAACGTGTATATTCTATTCTTTGGTTTTCGATATCATGGTTAATATGTAGTGTGTTGATTTGAGCAAGGAGGTTTTGTATGATCCATGTTTCATTCCTTTCCATCATGAGAATGTTTTTTGGTGACCTAATTCAAATTGTGTTTGGCCGACTTAGGAGATTATGAAGGCATGGAATGGTATAAGTAAAAGTTGATTATGTTCAATGAAAGAAAGTGTGGTGAATGTGAATCTAAAAATATAGATACTATGAGAAAGTATACAACTGGAGGAAGTAGATAGTGAGGTATTTTCGATGTGACTATTGGTGACGGTTATTTCCAGCGGTGGATACCCTTTCATCATTCTTCTAGTAGTGATCCTTTTTCTTTTGGAAGTGAGCCCTTTTCTTTTGGTAGTGAGCCTTTTTACTTTTGGTTGTAATAGTTGAGTAGTGAGCCCACTAATAGTGAGCCTTACCTATATTGAGAAATTTTGTAGTGAGGCCTTGTAAAATTCACCTTAACCGGTGTCACCTTAACCAATGTCACCTTAATCAATGTTTTATAATTGAGAATTAGCATTCTCTATGGTTTTTCCCATCTTGTGTTTCCATGTAAATTTTGGTGTTCATTGTGCATGGTGTTGTTATGTGCTTTCATGTTCATATATTTTTAAAGTATTATCTAATTGATTTAAGTTTGCACCAGATTAATTAAGGCCAAGAAAATTGTTTTATGATAACTAATTCACCCCCCCTCTTAGTTATCTAGACTATTCAACACAAGTTTTTCATCCTTAGTAAGGGACTCGTCATTGACCTAATTCACTCCCAACTGTGAGTCTCAAAAGACTTGAAAGTGTTGAATGTGCTATTTTCAGACTAGATAACAATGCCTCATATTTCAAGCTATGTTGTTTGTGCAAGGTAAAGCAATGTGAAATTCTTTAGAAATGAAATCACCTTGGGGTGATAAAAAGGATGCTAGCACCTGATCTATATGATGTCAATGATCTATAAAAGTATAATGTACATGGATTGGATTCCTTAATGTGAATGATGGGTTCATTTGTAAATTCTATGTTCAAAGGTTGAAAGTCCTAAATGGGAGCCTCTACTAATTGATCTACTATCACTTGACCTTTTAGTTATTTTGGTTGACATAATCAATATGGAACTCACTAAGGATCTTGACCCACTTTGTCATTTTACTATTGATGGTTGATTTGGACAACAATTATTTCAACGGGTCAATTTTAACAATCAAATGAGTGGTAGCATTCAACATGTAATGACACAAAATTTCTATGGAAAAACCTATTGTCATGCAAGCTTTCTCCATGGATGATTAATTGAGTTCACATCCAAACAATATTCTACTAAGGTAATGGATGAAGTTCTCTCTCCCATAATCATTATGTTGAGCTAAAAGGGAACCTAGGGCATATGATGTAATTGAGATGTATAAAAAAATGCCTATCTAAAGAGTGGGTTCCATTAAAATTGGAGGATAAGATAGGTATTCATTGATTTGATCAAATGCTATTTAGCATGAATTAGCCCACTCAAAGCTGATATTATTTAAAAGTAGATGTGAAAATGGATGACACTTATCTACCAATTGGGCAATGAATTATCTGATAGCTTGGAGTTTCCCCTGAAGACTGTGTAGCTATGTGAGATTCCTAGGAGATGGAATGTTTGTTATTGCTTTTACTTTAGCTGGATCTACCTCTAGGTCACATCTAGAAATAATGAACCCTAGGATCTTGCCTGATGTCTTCAGAAACATATTTTTTGAGATTTATTTTTTTATACTCTAAGAGCCTCTAAAATATGTGATGCAAGATGACTGGGTTATCTGATTTGGATATTGACTCTTATAGGATATCATCCACATAATCTTCAACATATCTAAATAGTGAACCGAACAACTCCCAAAAATCATCTACAAGAAATTATCCTATCATAAAGAGATATCAAAGCAACTAATTTACAATGCAACTGTGAGAGAATGGTTGATCTAGAAAATCAACTATCTATGTATTAAATTAATCTGAATTGTAATGATTACGATGAAAGTGAATTGTTATAAAATCAAAAGGAAAACTCTAGATGAGGATTTGATTAGATTGTGACAAGTTTCTTTATCCTATGCAATGAGATAATAATACCTATAATTAGCCTAGTCTAATAATAAAAAATCACTCTTAAGTTTAGGTTAAGTGTAATAAAGTAGAAGGGGCCTAAGGGCCTAATAACTATCTAATGACTAATTAATTATTAGGTGATTTTCCTAATTACTCTAACAATATCATGGAATGTGAAAATTATGGCCCTTTGATATGTGGCACAGTATTTTTGAGACCAAATGGCATGACGTTATAGCAAAATGTACCCCAAAATTTATCTTATATTCGTTGTCAGGTGCTATCTAAATTTGGTTATATCATTAAAATCCATCCATAAGCGATAACATCTCATGACTAGGTGTCAAATCTATAATCATGCCAATATTCAAAAGTGGAAAATCAGCTTTGGGGTAAGCTTTACTGATATCTCTAAAATTTGTACATAATTTGATTCCTTTTATTATATTTCTTACAAGTAGTATATTAGAAACTCACTCTAGATAGTCAATAGACTAAATGAATCCAACATCTAGCAGATTTTGAAGTTCCTCCTTGACTAAACGACCCACCTTAGGATACATTTGTATTCTTTTGATGAGTTGTTTTAGCATTAGGGTTTACCACAAGGTGATGGACAACCAAATATGGTTTGAAAATAGGCATGTCAACATATGACCAAGAAAATACATCTGTATAATATCTAAGAACCATAGCGATGTTCATATTTAACTCAAGATCTAAAGTAGTCACAATCTATGTCGATTTAGGGTCTCTTATATAACCATATTTATATCTATATCTTCCTCAATAAAAAGTGGTGATCCATCTTGGAGTGGAGTAGGAACTAATGGAAGGTGAAGGTCACTATCAAAGGACATGTCTATAGTTTTTGATGATTCCTCTAAAATGCCTTCTTGTTATCTAAAGTATGTGTTGTTTATTTTCAATAGTCATTAGTAAATCATTTAATATTTGTCTTAGATGATAATGTATGTGTCTTGGGTCCTTAATCCTTAAAAGGAGGCATCAATAATAATGTGTCCTTAGTTGAAACTTATTTCAAAAAATATTTTAATAAAATACATCTCAAGTTTCCAAGTCCCCGTCCACCAAAAAGGAAGGAAAAATTTGGTAAATTCTAAGTTTCATGAAGAGAGGTTGAGGATCTAGGGTTTCAAGTTGTTTGAACACTATCTACACAATAGTTCAAAAGACTTGCATGACATCTAGAGTTGTTTCAAGTACCTTTTCTGATGAATGGCATGGAATTTTTATGGACGACTTTAGGTATGTAATGTATCTTGAAGTTATTTCCAACTTTTGAACTTTAAACACCTAGTAAAGGGCAACTAAACATGAAAACACATCAATGATAGTCATGAGAGGTGTTTAAACATATGACTAGGTTGTGGGAATCGCTTTTGTTAATTTTTTCTCAAATCCATGCATTAACTTCTCTTGTTTCTCAAAGACCACTATCTTATTCATGATTAAACAAGTTAGAAGGAATTTATTTTTGTGATGGCTACATGGTTGGGAAAATAACCATCCCAGGTTAGGGCTTTCTAACATAAATATTCTCTTTTAGAATTCCATTGTTAGAGATATATATTCTTTTCTAGATTCAAATGTCTATCACAAAGGGGGGATTATTAGGAGTGTATATGACTTTTGATATTTAAGAGTTATAAAATTTGAAGAGAAAAGCATGGTGGAAACCCTTTTAAATATTTTTCATATTAGCAAAAACCCTCAAGTTTCAAATCTAAAATAAAGAGGACAACCATAGTGTTAAAACATTTTAAAAGGCAGCCACTTCAAGAAGTTACAATAAGTTTTCTAATGCACAAGTTTGAGATGATCAAGAAAAACATAGTTAAGAGCAAGGGTTGTTAGGGGTAAGTTGATAGGTGTGACCATAATCATAGTACAAACTAAACATGCTAAATCTAAATGAATTTAAAGTCTATTTAATCCCCTAAGCCATTATCCCAATAAGATATTCAAAATTACGAAGAAGAAGAACCCATTAAACTAACATGAAGAACATGACAATATAATGGAAATCTATTCTAAGACCTTGAATATTATCCTATTGGGGGAGTGGTGTCGCATTGATGTGGAATGGCGACCCTTTCCCAACCCCTTGGATAATATGAGCTTGTTTCAATTGATTTTATTGAATAAAACTGATGAAACCGATGAGATACAAATGAAATATGATAAGAATCCAATTTAACATGATAAAGATGTATTCTAAATGCTTAAATTCTTGATAAAATGGATGCAGTCTATGCTAAATATAAACAAAGCTCAAAGATGAAATCAATTTAAAGAAAACTATGCTAAAATGGATGCAAACTAAGTTATCATGGAAACCATTAATGGATGCTTAAGCTAAATGGATGAAGATTTAACCTAAAATTCTATCAAATATGAAATATGGATACAAGTGAGTATGAATTTTAACAACATAATTTTTCTATCAAAAGAGGGATCCATTTCTCTCCAAATAGTGATGTATTTATAGGAAAGCAAATGAAAAAAAAGGGCTCAGATCAATTTGATCTATCAATGGTCAATAATGCAAGGAGGATGAAACATGGATCAAGGATTCTCATCAATGGATGAGAATCAAAGATCACATGGATAAAGAAAATATCAAGGGCTCATAATGATGCAAACAAACACACTTTGCAACAACTTTAAAAGGTTGTTTCAATTTTTTTTTTGGTTTAATCATTTCCTTTTTTGGAGGAAAATAGGAGAATATTCATTTGAAATATTCCCTATGCAAGTGGATGGGAGGGAAATTAGAAAATTTAGTAACTAAAACTAAATTTTAATGTGCAAGATGGAGAATAATATGATATTCATTAAATTATTGATTTAATAAAAAAGGGGGATGCAAATATGATATTTAATTAAATAGTTTAAGATTATTTAATTAATTAAGAGGACTTAGGGGTTAAATTAAATAATTTGCATTATTTTATTAAACAAGGTGAAATGTTAGTATGGGAGGGGGTGAATTAACCCAATTAAGTCAATTAGATTAATAGATGAAAATGAGGCATTCAATTAAATAGCTAGGCTAATTTAATCAAACAAGCAAAAAGAGGATGGATTTAAGGATGAAACAATGTTAGTGATCAAATTCAAATGTGTAATATCATTTAGGACATTTTTAAGTGTCTAAATTTTGCCCATATTTGAAGTGAGGTACATGTTATGTTTGTTCAAAGATTGACACTTTTCAGATTAATGCTACTGATCAGATAAAAAAATTAAAAATTCTTATTTTTTGGATGCCCATTGTTGCCACAATGGCAGGAAATAAGCTAGTACCCTATCCCCTCAAGAGATTGGGCGAGAATTTGGAATTTTGGGTTGATATCATGATAAAGATGGAATAGAGGTTTAGCTCAAAGAGGACTACAAAGCTCAAATGTTTGATGTAGACAGATTTGATGATGTATAAATAGTCATCAGCCATGGGTAGCCTCATGTATATTTTGATATATCACACATATTTGACACTTGGATAGAATTGTTAGAAAGATAGAAGAATAAGAAGATGAAGATGAATGGAAGTAGAAGAATGAGATGGATGGATTAACCATTGATTTTTGAGATTGATTCAGAAGTCCAACAAGCCTATGATCCTTTGAGGCTTTATTAGATATGATGATGAGATTGATGATTTTCTCATTTTTGGGATTGGGGCTCTCTGTCATTCCTTATTTTTGATATAGTACGTAGACATGATGCATCATGGTATTGATAACCAGGATGTCATTATATCTAGTGTAATGGAATTTGACTCTGCAAAAAAATAAGACAGTTCTTATTTACACCTTGACATATGAAAACCTCATTGGAATGTATTTTATAGGTTTAGAATATCTCGAACCAAAGCATATGTTATAGTCAACAATCTACTCCAAACGACCTCCCTACACACAACAAAGCAAGTATGTGCCAATATTATTTTACAAGAATACCCACAAGCACACCAAATGAAAGATAATGATTGATGCCCCATTCCTTTCTTTCTAAATTGTTTAGACATCATCGAGAGGTCCTCGAAATGGGTCAACAAGCTAAATAATAAGAAAAGATTAAAAAAAAATAGTCAATGTTATTTATATCTCTTGCCAAAAGGTGTGATGTGTTTAGGATAAATATCCAAAGTGATTGCCAATGATAATTCCCATTGTAGGAAGGATGCATCCTAGGACATATTATCAAATGTTGGTGGGTTGATAGGTTGTTTGAAAGGCCATTGATATAAATTTTGATTGACATATTTGATAATGATCAAGAGTTTGATCGTTGTAGTTAAAGGTTCTACTTTTGTTGATTGTTGTACTTTTTTTTTGTTTGTGTTACCAAAGGGTGAGTGTGACGATTGATTTATTATGGATGGAAGTTTATCGCACATGAAATTGAAATGAGCGTTGGACTCAAGGGAACACTGAGAGGGGGTGGGTGACTAAGTGTTCTGCAAATCTGAACTTTATTAATCTGATAATTAAACCATTTCAACATTAAACCAAAGAGAGATGCAAACACACAAAGTAATCATCCACAACACCATAACACAAGGATTTTTACATGGAAACCATATTAGGGTAAAAACCACGATGGAGGTTAATCCACAATTTGAGTGCTCAATTATAAGTTTACAAAAGGGAATGCTCTTGCATTCAGGAACACTGCCTAGAGCTCATTGCTCAATATAAAGGCTCACTGCCTTACAAAAGTTCAAATTAAAACCATATGAAGGGTTGAATTGAAGTAGTAGCATCTACTTATGCCAAGTTATAGTTCTGGTTAAGCTCATGGATTAGATTCTGGACCTTTTGTCTGATTCTTCTCTTCACTCTACTCTACTCTGCTCTTCTCTATAATTCACATCACAAATCCATGCACAAATGAATTCACACCACTATCCTTCTAATTTTCACATCACACACTCATATACTTTTCATAATACATATTCTCTCTCTCAAAATGATATTACCAATATCATATATATATCTGTTATCAAAGATTTGATCATTCATATGTCAGCTTACATAAAACATAAAATACTTTTCAATTGTCAGCTAAATCCACCACTAATTCTTTATGTGCACCACCCATAGTTGGTTAGAGCATAGTGAGGACCAAAATAAACATATTCAAACACAAAGACATTTAACCAATTTATTCTTAAACATCTGCAACGACTAATTTTGCCAAGTCGGCCTTCTAGCACAGATAACCAAAAAATTAGTGCACTGGATCTCCTAGATCATACACCAGTGAGTGCGTAGCCAAAAAAATCTAGAGTAAGGTATTATAGATACCCAACTATCTTCCCTACAATGCACAACATGAAATGATAATCAAATAATGCACATTGATCGACAGACTTAGGTTTAATCGGATGCCCTATTCCTCATTTTGTTCTACCAGTATGAACCAAAACTAAATTGTGGACCGGATGAATGACTTTAGGTTTCCATCAATGACAACACTAGAAGCCATATGCCAACAATCTCCCCCTTTGGAATTGATGGCAACACTTAGTGAAAAATGACTAAGTGTCAAAATCAATATGAGTACGCTGCCAAAGTTCAAAATTCCAAAACATAGCTCCCCCTTAGATTGATGAGGCATTTTTCACTGCTTTCTCTCCCCCTTTGACATCAATGAAAAAGCTATGTGAACAATTGAAAAAACATGTGTTGCTTTCTCTCCCCTTTTTCAAATATAACCAAAACTTCAAAATTGTTTTCAAAAAAAGAACAACTACAACTTAGAAAATTATTTTGTGATTCCCCTTCATCTCCGGAAGGAATTTCTTCCAAGCATCTATTGCAAAACCAATGATTATGACCATGTTGTTATTCTTGGACGTCCTGTTGACAATCTCAGTGAGGGATTCTAGAAATGTGATCACATCCTCTAATTTTTCACCTTTCCTCAGTATCTCAACCATCTATTCCAGTCTACATTCAATTAGGTCCTTTACTTTCCAAAAAGTGTCCACAAGTTTGTTTTTAGTGAGCTAAACTTTTGTGTGCTCAGACTGTAGCTCTTGAATTCTCTTCTTGAATTTACCATCCTGGTCCTAAAACATATCAAAACTTTTTCCAATTCCATTCAATTCAGTTTCAATTTTCTCCAACTTCTCTTTCAATTTCCCAACTGCAGGAGGCCAATGGATGCAATAGTTGTAGATGTCATTTGCTACATTTATGCATTGCCTCAGCTCATGTATCCTCTTTTTCAACTTGGTGAGTGATAGCTTGAACTGTCCCCTCAAATGAGAGATTACTTCTCCTTCTTCTTTGTTTTGAAACTCAGAGTCCAAGGTTTCCTTAATGCATTCAAGCATTTCTTCAAGTAATATATTCTTCAAATTCTCCAACTTTATTTGACTGTGTACAATATGAGACCTCAGAACACTTAGAATAATATCTTGATCATATGCTGGTCTGATAGATGATAACTGAGCAATTTTATGCATTCCACCTTCTTTGTGAATAAGTTGTTGTAGCTTCTCCTTTGTCAGGTCATCTTCTTCTTCACTTGCTTCTAACATCTCCTTTTCTTGTTCTGATTTGGCTAATTCTAGTTCATTTCCCTATGGATCCTTAGTTTCTTCATCGGATTCCTCATCTAGTATGTCCACAATTTCTTGCTCCTTTCCTTTTCCTTCAGTTTTTGGAATCTTGCATTCCAGAGGAGTACAAACATCAATTTATTTTTCTCTTTTCTTCTTTCTCTCCATCTTACCGAAAGAGGAACCAACTTCAAGTGTCCTTACTAAAAGAGAAATACTAGCTGAACCAAACTTTGCAAGCAAACTCTTAAATAATTTTTAAAATTCTTGATCATAGTTAGCCAAATTCTTAGAGTGTGTGTATATTTGTTTACACACCAGTTCATTTAATTTCCACACCACATTGTTATTCATCGGTAAAAAATTTAGAAAATACATTACCAAACATATGACCAGAGTACCAAACCTGAAAGGGTAATCTGTCATCTTCATTAATTGCACATTTTCCATCAGTTGATCCTTTAATAGTCCACACAGGCTTAAGTATTGACCTTCCATTATCATCTTGTGTGAGGTGTAGACTACACCAACCGAAGTTTCTCCTTCTCTGTTTTTGAAAAAAAAATTGTATGATACACCATGCACAATGTACCTTGTCACAAAGTTTTTGATTATCGATATTATCAATGCCCTTTGATCTCCAATAACTTTGGTTAGGGTTTTGACTTCTTTATTCCGGATGGATTTCTTTCTTGGTATCTCCCCAACTTTGCATAATCCAATTAGATTTTCAATTAATTCCTTCGAAATGATGTAGGGTTTTTCCAAAACCAAAATGCCATCATTCAATCTGCTCAAAATGAATTTTACAAGTTCCGCATTCTCAAAATAGGGAAACTCATTCCAAATGTCCAAATTCTTGTGTTTGGCTTCTTTTACCCATTTCAATTCATCGGGCAACAAAAAATTTACTATGGTTCTAATCTTTTCACTGTTGTATTCATCTAGATTGTTCGACTCTTTAATTTGTTCCATTTTCCCCTTTCGTACAACTGCACACCAAATTATATGGAAATTACAAAATAATTGAAATACCTAATTGATTTCGAGATTCGTCGTTGAATTAACTTTACTCCTTCAAAATTCTACTACAAACCTCTTTTCTCCTTCTCTTTTTCGATGCAAAGTGACGAATGAGAGTTACAACTTATCTTTTATAGCTCGCACACTTGTAATAAATGCCTTTTCCCTAGGTTTTTTGGATACTCTATTTTCTCAGACAGCAAGAGAAAAATTCTTGTACGGACCTATGATCTCTCTGAATTTCCTTGTGAGTGTTTTTCAAAGCCTTTGTAGATCATTAATACACCTTTTGACAATCTTCTCATGATCTGGTACCATCCTATGAATAGGGGAAAAGGATTTTCTTGAAAAACTCCCCTGGGCCAATGGCTTGAGATCAATTTTCAGAGGAATTACCGGAAGCAGGTTCCAGTGCAGAGCCATTTCCATCATCAGATTCATTCTTGCTTACCCATTTCTTCTTCATCTGATCTCTTATTTCATCCACATTCATTTTCCCTTTTTCTTTATCATTTTTCTAAGTATTTATGTCTTTATATATCAAACCTCTTTTACCCACATTTTTGTTTCTGCAAAATCTTTCAATGTGACCATATTTCTTGTAATTATAACACATAGTAGTTCCTTGTCCAGACCAATCATTCCATTGATTTCTTCTTGATCTACATTGATTAGAAATATGCCCAATTCTTCCATAGGTATAACATTCATCATTCCTTCTATTGACATAATAGTTTCACATAGTTCTACATTCATTTGATTAATGACCAAACTTCTTGTAATTGAAACACTAACCAGAGAATGATGGATTACTTACTTTCATTTTACTTCTACACTGAGCAGCCATATGACCGAATTTATTTCAAGCAAAAAAATATCCATTAAAATTTTGAGCATTAGGTTGTCTTACCCGATACCTTCCATCTTTGTTCATCTGATTTCCTTGCCTGAAATTTCCTTGTCCAGATCCAAAAATTTCTCCTTTCTCATATCCAAGACCTCGCTTGTCTTTAGCATTCTTCTATCCTTGAGTCAGCTCATCAAGATTAATAGAACTAATTTTAAACTTCTCCTTGTATTCATTTGTAGTAGCAAGTTCATTCCTGAGAATAATAAGTTATTTTTCAAGTTCTACTTCATTGTTTCTGGATTGTTGCAATTCACTTTCTAACTAAATGAATTCTCCATTTTCTCTTATCCTTTCATCATATCTTTCTTTTAAGGATTGGGAAATACTCTCCTCATTCTTCTTTATTTCTTCAATCTCCTTAGTTAGCTTCATCACCATAGATTCCATCTCATGCTTTAGGGTAGCATTGTTTCTGGCAAGCTTTTCACATTCTTCAGTTATTTCCTTCAAGGTTTGATTTAGGTAAGCATCATCCATATTTTTTCTTTCTTTCTGCTTAATCTGATCACAGAGATCTTTCCTATTTTCCCTAGATTTAACAATTTGATATTTCAATGTCTGAATGAATTTCTCAGCATCCCTAAGATTTTCTTTCAATTCTTGGACTTTTCCTTTAGACTGATCAAGGTCATCAAGTGCCACCAAAAGCTCCTGCTGAAGACTACCAGAGTCGATTACATTCTAATATCTACCTCAAGTTGCTAAACTTCTTCTGAGGAACTAGATGCTTTGATAGCAATTTTTGGACTCAAGGGAACACTGAGAGGGGGGGTGAATCAATGTTCTGCAAATCTGAACTTTATTAATCTGATAATTAAACCATTTCAACATTAAACCAAAGAAAGATGAAAACACACAAAGTAATCATCCTTAACACCATAACACAAGGATTTTTACGTGGAAACCCTATTATGGAAAAAACCACAGTGGAAGTTAATCCACAATTTGAGTACTCAAATATAAGTTTTAGAAAAGGGAATGCACTTGCATTCAGGCACACTGCCTAGAGCTCACTGCTCAATATAAAGGCTCACTACCTTACAAAAGTTCATATTAAAACCATCTGAAGGGTTGAACTGAAGTAGTAGCATCTACTTATGCCAAGTTACAGTTTTGGTTAAGCTCATGGATTTGATTCTAGACCTTTTTTTAATTCTACTCTTCGCTCTACTCTTCTCTTCTTTGCATTTTGCATCACAAATCCATGCAGAAATGATTTTGCGCCACTATCCTTCTGATTTTTGCATCACACACTCATATACTTTTCATACTATACATTCTTTCTCTCAAAATGATATTATTGATCTCATATATATATCTACTATCAAATGTTTGATCATTCATATGTCAGCTTACATAAAATACTTTTCAACTGTCAACTAAATCCACAACTAATTCTTTATGTGCACCACCCATAGTCAGTTAGAGCATAGTGAGGACCCAAATAAACATATTCAAACACAAATACATTTAACCAATTTCTTCTTAAACATCTGCAATGACTAATTTTTCCAAGTCAGCCTTCTAGCACAGATAACCAAAAAATTAGTGCATCGGATCTCCTAGATCGTACACCAGTGAGTGAGTAGCCACAAAACTCTAAAGTAAGGTATTAAAAATACCCAACTATCTTCCCTAAGATGCACAACATGAAATGATAACAAAATAATGCACATTGATCGACAGACTTAGATTTAATCGGATGTCATGTTCTTCATTATGTTCTGTTGGTATGAACCAAAACTAAACCGTGGAGCGGATGAATGAATTTAGGTTGCCATCAAAGACAACACTAGAAGCCATATGCCAACAATGAGATGGATGGTTTTGTGATTTTCTTGGAATATTTCAATGTTTTGAGGCTATTTTTGGTCTTTTTGAAAGTTTATGTGAATGTTTTGGTTTTGGATTATTTGAGGTTGTTTAGGGTTTTCTCAATTTTCCAATATTTTGGGTTTTTCTAAGTTTAAAAAAAAAAAATTGGTTTCTTGAGTTTTGACCAAAACCTAAGGGGGATTGGCCTAGGGCCTCGGAGGCTTATCAAAGATTTAGTCTTGCCTACGTTATACATGCAAAGACCATGTAGTTTCACTGACTTTGACTAGTTATTGATGAGATATGAACACTTGATGGATTTCCAGTTTATTATGATGGACTCCTAAAGGAATGACCTAGGGTGTCTTGGGGGAACATCAATGATGGCCTTGCCTACGTTCAATCTTAGAGACAACATAGTTCGACAAGGTACTATTTTTTATTTGAATTTTTTGAATTTTTGATGTGTTTTGGGATTTTGATGTGTTTTGGATGTTTTTGGATTTTGAATATGTTTTGTATTTTTTGCATAATGTTGACAAGTGTATGGGTATGTGATGATTTCAGTGATCTATTTTTAGATTTTTTTGAAAACCAAGCTAGGATTGATTGATCTGATTGATAGATTACCAATAGTGATAGCATTGTTGAGGATGCTCAACAATGCAAGAATAGTGTTGAACAACACAAAGATTGGGGAATGATATATACCGAGATGGTGATGGATTGATTGGATAAGATAGATCAAGATTTTGAAGCTAGGCTTGGAAAAAATATATTGGAATGATTTGATGTGATGTTAAAGTGAAATATAGATGAAACTGATATTGATTGTTTGGGTTGATGTTTGATAAAAAATAAAGCTTGATAAGGAACATCTTCTTATCAAAATGTGCCATGGGCTAGTGATTAGATTTTTTGCTTACAAATGATTTGACCAATTTGATTTTTTGTTTTGAAAATGTTTAGATCACAACATAAGTTATAGGATATAGCTCAAGATTTATTCATGAAGCAAGATGTAGGTATCTACCCCCAGTGTCTAGCAATGTATGGAATGACATGGGTGGATGCATGGATAAATGAATGGATTTATGGATGGGTATGCAAAGGATGCCAAGGATTATCTTGTGATAGGATAACATGTTTGGATAGAGTATTCATCTTTGGACAATGCCTCATGGCTCAAATAATGTTGGTTAGGATAGGATCAATGATAGTGACCCATGTCAAGATGTTTACCATAAGAAAGTGTGAAGTACATACCAAACTTTTTCCAAGATCAAGATGAGTTAGATGGGATGAAAATGGATTAGATAATGAAGGGTTTTCTGAATTATTATGGATAAGATGGATGGAATGTGGGATTTATTATGGATGGGATTAGATGCTTCCACCTAAAATGGTGCACATAGATGCTCGATTCTAATCATGTTGTTATTTTCCAAGTTTTCATCATGGTACTTGTCCAAAGTGCCACCAAAGTGGTTTTCACTAGACGATGGTTTTTTCTCTTGACTATTTTCTTGATTTTTGAATTTTGATTTGTTAAAAGTTTATGCTCATGTTGAACCACCTGGTGATGCTGATGTAGATGTTGTTGGTTCTGATATAGATGTTGTTGCTATCATGATGTGCCAATGATATCCTACTTGGAGGAGTTTCTTTTCTAAGATATAGGTGCTTGAATGTAACATTTGTTTTTTTTCTTCTTTGTCGATACTGGAGTTAACCTCATCTAGATGCATACATCATGATAAAGTGCCCTTAGAGTTCTTATCATAAAGAGTTGCTACCAATACATGATTAATGTAAGAGTTGGATACCATGGATGTTAAAGTAGATGGTGGAATGTGTTGAGGGACATGAGATGCAGATGGATTGGTCGACAGTTTAGAATATTTGATTATCCAAACTTGGGATGATGAGAAATGATGGGTGGATATGGAGATTCGATTGGGACCAAATTCTTGATATACCTTGTAGGTCACTCTTGAAGCTTTCTTTTATATCGATGGACAATTTTGATGGATATGTTTCCCTTTTTTACTTTTCCCCATAGTTTCTTTGACTAATGGAGTTTGATAGGGATGATCTTCTTTATTTTTCTTTGATATCCATTTGAATTTTTCTTGTCTATTTTTCTTTGTCAATGTTTTTGCTTTAATAATTTTCTATTTTCTTTGATAAATACCTCTTCTTCTTGTGGTTGGTCCTAATTAGTGGATGGAATGATGCATGGATGATGATTCATTATATGAGTGGTTGGATTATTGGTAGTAATTTCATCATAAGGACTCTTCGTGCTCCCCATGTTAGTGTTTTCACTAGATAAAGTTGCCCCCAGTATTATGGGAGTATTACTAACATGTTTTGATTTTTCAATTGACAAACCATTTCCTTGTTGTTCAAGATTGTTTAGCTTTTTAGATTCTTGATAATGCTTGATATCCTCATACTTACTTTCTTCAATCTATATGGAGGATGTGTCTGATTTTGATGCTTTATAGTTCATATAGGGGTCTTCCCTATGATCCATTTTTTCTTGCTCTTCAAAGGATGTTTCTGATTCACCATCCATGTAGAGGTCTTCTTCATGATCAGTTTTTGATATGTCTATGGATTTTGCTATGCCTTTATCATGTGTAAATATATTAAGATTAGGAGACTCGTATTCCTTGGTAATGATATCAAGAGTATGATACTCTTGTTTTGGATGAAGATCATTACATGTCCATTAGGAGTAAGAATCTCATGGGTAGATGGAGGAGTATGTGATATATGGATATGATCATTATTTGTGACATCTTCTATGGATTGGAGAATACCCATTAGATCATGGTAGTATCTTGGAGATATAGATTCTTGATCTTGATTAATTTTTTTTTTTTTTGATGTGATGTGGATCAAGCTCTTAACATGGGTCAATTTCAAAGGATGGATTTCTTACAAAGGGTTCTTTAATATCTTCATTAGGCATGGTAAATGGCTCAATATCATCTTGATCTTTCAGTGGATTTGGATCAATTATTGAGTTGAGGATTCCTTCAATATCTACAACCATGAGGTCAAAGAATGTCAATATGTCTTGGAAATGACCATTGCTAGACTTTGGTGAAAGATGTTGATCATTCTTTGGAATAAATTCTTGAGATATGTCCTCTAACTTGTTAGGTGATGTAGAGATATTGTCAATATGATCATTAGTGAATGGATCTTGAATTTTTTCATCAAAAATGGTGGTGGGGATATTGTCAATATTTTCAATCATAGGATCAAATGATGTTAATACTTCTTGAAATGGATCATTGTTGGATATTGTTGATGGGTTTTGATCATGATTAAAAAGTGAGTCTTGATGTATGTCGATTTTATCATTGGATGTGGTAGAAACATCTTCAAGGTGCTCATTGATGGATAGATCTTGATCATTGTTTTCAACAATTATGGCGGAGAGATTATCACTGTTATCGTTAGTGGTTGAATCTTGATCATTTTCCTCAACAGTTATTTTTCCTTGATCAAGAAGGTCTTGGATGAGATCTTTGAGTTGAATACAATCTAACGTGTCATGAAATTTTGTGCTATGGTATTCACAATAAGCATTGTCATCATACCATGAGAACTTGACACTAGGTTCACCCCTATTTAATGACTCTGGAAGATTGATATGTTTAGCATGGACTAATGTGTTTAATGTTGATTCAATTAGCTCCCCTAAAGGAGTGTATTCACATTTTGTAATGGTGTTGTTATCTTGTGAATATTTTTCTTTTTTTTTTAATTTTATCTTGTTGTGATTGATCATGTTGTTGTAGGGATATATCTTGTTGTTGATGTTGTCCTTCTTGATATCCAATATCTTGATGTTGTAAATTTGGTTTTTGATGTTGTGGATACAAATCAATGCTTTGATGATTTCGACAAAGAGTGTATTGATTTGGAGGTGGAAATGTTTCTTGGTGCAAAGAATCAACTATTTTGGTAAGTGATGCAGTTTGATGTCATAAAATTTGATCTTGATTTTAATTTTTACACCCTTCATATAGTTGATTTGGTTGTTGGCCAAGCATATTTAGAATATAAACTAGTGGTATTTATATGGGATCATGCACAAATTGATTTTGGAAAATTATATGATTTGAGATGATGTTTAGATTTTTCATTATAGGTTGGCATTGAACATTGGTGTGGTTGGGAAACACATTACTTTGATTTAGGTAACCTCGAATTTGCATGGTGTTACCTTGAATTGGATCAATACATTGAGTAGTCAACATATTTTTTGGATTTTGAAAAGCATTGGTGTGATTCAAAAATGTATCTATCCCATAGTTTACCAAGTGTGGATTTGATATGTTCATGTTTGATAAGTTTGTGTTTGGTATATTCACATTTGGCATGTATTGATTTGATGAGATAATGTTTTTTTGTTGAAGAATAATGTATTGATCATTTGGTTGATAAATTTTTAGGTTTTGACTTTGATTTAAATCTACCATAGGGAAAGGTGTTCAAAAATTTAGATTGGGCATACTCATATTTGTTGTATCATTGAGGTTTGTAGGATATAATGATCCCATGTGTGAATTGTATGAATTTGCGTTTTGATAATCAATTGGTATTGTAAGGTTTTGATAGCTTGGTTGATTTAGATCACTTATGATGTATGAATCAAGTTTATATTCCATGTTTTTCTTGTGTTTTGACCTTGTTGCAAAAGTGAACCTCTAAGGCGTTTTGGACCAATGATGTGAGTGGGTGATGAAAAAGGGTGAATGATATGGGGGATAAACTTTAGAAATTTTTGTACACATCGACACTTTGGACTTATACATGTATCAAAATAATCCCCTAACTTAGCTATATTTTGTGTGAAATGAATCATTTTCCATGCACTTAGTTGAGTTAGTCATCACATATTTTGACTAGTTTATCTTGAAGGTCATAAGTCTCCCTAAAATATTTACATGTTCATTCAAACCTTTTATCCAAGACATGTGACCATAATCATAGTACAAACTAAATATTCTAGATCCAAATGAATTTAAAGCATATTTAATCCCCTAAGCCATAATCCCAATAAGATATTCAAAATTACGAAGAACAAGAACCCATTAAACTAACATGAAGAACACACCAATATAATGGAAATATATTTTAAGACCTTGAATCTTATCCTATTGGGGGATTGGTGTCACATTGATGTGGAATGGTGACCCTTTCCCAATCCCTTGGATAATATGAGCTTGTTTCAATTGGTTTTATTGAAGAAAACTGACGAAACTGATGAGATACGAATGAAACATGATATGAATCTAGTTTAGCAAGATAAATATGTATTATAAATGCTCAAATGATTGATAAAATGGATGAAATCTATGCTAAATATAAAAAAATCTCAAATATGAAAGTCATTTAAAGAAAACTATGCTAAAATGGATGCAAACTAAGCTAACATTGAAGCCATTAAGGGATGCTTAAGCTAAATGGATGAAGCTTTAATCTAAAATGCTATCAAATATGAAATATGGATTCAAGTGAGTATGAATTTCAGCAACATAATTTTGCTATCAAAATATGGATCCATTTCTCTCCAAATAGTGATGTATTTATAGGAAAGCAAATAAGAAATGAAGGGCTCAGATCGATTTGATCTATCAATGGTCAATAATGAAAGGATGATGAAACATTGATCAAAGATTCTCATCAATGGATGTGAATCAAAGATCACATGGATAAAGAAAAGATCAAGGGATCATAATCATTCAAAAACACACACTTTGCAACAACTTTAAAAGGTTGTTTCAAATTTTGTTTGGAATAATCATTGCCTTTTTTTGGAGGAAAATAGGAGAATATTCCTTTACTATATTCCCTATGCAAGTGGATGGGAGGGAAATTAGAAAATTTAGTAATTAAAACTAAATTTTAATGTGCAAGATGAAGAATAATATGATATTCATTAAATTATTGATTTAATAAAAAGGGGGATGCAAATATGATATTTAATTAAATAGTTTAACATTATTTAATTAAATATGAGGACATAGGGTTTAAATTAAATCATTTTCATTATTTAATTAAACAAGGTGCAATGTTAGTATGGGAGGGGGTGAATTAACCCAATTAGGTCAATTAGATTAATAGATGAAAATGAGGCATTTAATTAAATAGCTAGGCTAATTTAATCAAGCAAATGAAAAGAGGATGGATTTTAGGATGAACAATGTTAGTGATCAAATTAAAATGTGTAATATCATTTAGGACATTTCAAGATGAACAATGTTAGTAATCAAATTCAAATGTGTAATATCATTTAGGACATTTTTAAGTGTCTACAATAGGAAATAACTTGATCCTAGGGTATTCTACAAGTATTCATACTACAACCTTATTCATGATTGAAGATTCTTGTTTTGTGGCATGAAATAATGCACAAAGTGACTAAAGAACCAAGTGAAAATAATAGATCACCTTATAACCTATTGAAGAGTATATGGTGCATGAGACAAATGAAGGATATCATGATAAAGGGAAATGAGTAGGTTTGATAATCATACTTGTAGAAGAAAGTAACATGGAAGTCCACATTCTAGAGCCATATAAGATAATAGTTCATGAAGTTATGCAAGCTTCTAATAGCTCAAAACCCTAGCTAGACCTAGGACATGGTTTTTGAAGGGTAAATGAAAGTACAATCAATAAGAGTTATATAGGTTTGATTAGTCACTTCAACATCAAAGGATAGAGGCCATGCGAGATCATCAAGAGGATGGATTTTTCTAATCCAATCAAGAAAAAGACACCATGAAAAATGGACAGCCATACAAAACGAAGGATGGCTAATAGATAAATATGGCATACTTCATGTTTATGCACATGACACACCTTAGATAGGGGCGAGGAAACAATAAATGGAGAGAAGTACTATAACAATGGGATTCCATCAATAAGTAAACACTCATGAAAATGGGGTAGCAAAACAAGAGGACAATCCTTACTAAAGAAATGAAAATCACTTGAAATGATGAAGACATGTTACAATGATGAATACATGATCCATAATTCAAATGAGGATAGTCATAGATTATGAATGAGTTTAAGTTTCAATATATAGTCACCATGAAATAGAGGATAACCATATGAGTCACCATGATAATGGGGAATTAAGATGAAGCAAAAAGGTCTTAAATTTTGAAAACCTTTGAGGATCTTGTCATATTTTAGCCAAGGATTTGGTATTGTCCCATGAATAGAAAGCATACAAAGTTACAATACCTAGATTTTCCATTGTTTATACCGTGTGATCTAGGGTAGTGACATGAAATAATAGTGGACAAAAAGAATCCAAGAGGATGCTCCAATCCACATGAAACCTTGTAAGGATCCTTATGGGTGGAAAAAGATAGGATATTCACTTCAAGAAAGGATAGTGGTATGAAGGGTAAAGCATTGACAGTGAGGTAGCAATGATAAAAGGCAGACCATAGAATTATCACCCATAGATATTTCAAAGACAATCAATACATAATGAAGGTTATTTTTACTATCCATAAACCATTTGTGGTATTTTATTGAATCATGCATTAATATTTCAAGAAGAACAAGTTGGTGATAGTCAAGAAGGACAAGGTAATAATGCAAGAGAAAGTCATGGAAATAAGTGACATTGATATGAATTTTAGAGCAAAGGAAATAAGTGATAGTGCTAAAGAAGGGGGCAGTGAGTTCATTTCAAAGAACATGTATAATAAATTCAAGAGAAAAACCACATGATAAATTATTTTAAGGCCAATAATTTCTTTGAAATATTGAGAAAAGATAGAGCTAAGAAAAGATGGCAGTCACAAGATTAGTGACAATCATGAAATAGAAGCTTCAAAGGGGCAAAAGGTTGTATATTTTCCTCTTTATCTCCATGTTTCCAAATTAAAATAGTAAAGATAAAGGTTCAAAGGCTGGACATGGACAGTAAATTTTCAAAGGGTAGTCAACTACGTGATGACCATTAGAGGGTAGTAAACTATATGTGATCAGATGAAGACATTTTACAATGAGTAAGATAGTCATAATAAGGACATAAGGATAAGTAAGTAATTTAATGGATAATAATATGGGAATAGAAGAGGGAAAGATGTCTTCATGTACGTAGGTTTTTGAATAAAAAAATACATTATAGACCAATAAAAGAAAGGGAACTTGTGAATGAAAGACCAAAGAATAGTAAGACATGAAGACAATCACAAAGGATAACAACAAAGGGAACTATGAATGAAAAGGAATTCAATATCCAACCAAAAGAAAGGATCCTTTTGAGACACATTCAAAACCCAAGGGCAGTATGTAATGCTCATAGATCATATAGTATAACCCATAAAGGAGGGTGGAAGACAAAGTCTAGTGGCAGATGAATAGTGACAATCTTCAAAGAGAACTATTGAGGACAAAGAACAATAAGAAGAAATAAATTGTAGGTCAAACATAATAATGACAATGACTGATATATGAAGAGAAAACCTATATTTAGAGATGTTTAAAGAGATATGGTCATAATCATATTAAGTGCATAGTTTTGAAGAAATTGAATACTATGAAAGTCAAGGAAAAAGACTCCATGAAAGGTGGCAAAGTATCAAAATTATCCAAGACGTGATCTCCTAAGAATCAAATAAGTGATAGCCCTAAATGACTCTAGAAAAGAAAGGATAGTCTTGGAAAATCAAAGAAAAACCCTTTTAGGGTCTCAAAGCTTGATAAAACATGCAGACATGAAGGTTACACTATCATTCAGAGTGACAATAGGGTGAAATCTAATTGACATGGTCTTAGCGACAATAGGTGAACTCCAATTGACATGGGAAGATTATAGAGTTGTAGAATTTGGAAAATATGGTAATAATCAAGCAAGTGGACCTCCTATAATATGATTTAATACAAATATAGATAATCATGTGAAGGTAGTGATCATGCCAAAGTCTGAGAAGGATTTAATGAAGTTTGAAGTTTGGAATGAATTACTTAATAAGCCTAAAGAGTTCTCCTATGCCACCCTAAAGCACTAGTCATATTCAAGTAGCTCCAATACATTCATTATCATCATGCAAGAGCATTCACAAGTTAAGGCTAAAAAAGGTTTAGTTTTGAGGAACTTACAACCAATTCAAGGGTTGGAAAAGGACCTACATGCATATGACTTGAGTTAGGTGAAGTTTGAAGGCATACACAAATAATTATTCATAGTTTTGAGCCCTAAATGAAGGATTTTTAATTTTCACAAACAAGAACCATAAAACCTCGTGCAAAAATTATTGAAGGAAGCTCTCCCAATCAACATCAAGCATGTTTTTGAAGACTTGATAAATTTTAGTTATCATGATCAGTTGGAGTAGATTTCAAGGTGCATGCAAGGGGGATAAAGTTAAGAAGTCAAGGTAAAATCACCTCCACAAAATTTTGGATGTTAAGAAAGTAATTCAAGAGGGAGTTCCACACCCAAATTCCCAGTTCAGTTATTAAGGATGTGGCTTTTGATCAAAACTAAGCGCCCAAGTCTATTTAAGTTAGTTTTTTCTATTTATTTTTCTCTGAGAAAGAAAAATAGTGTTGTAACTCAAATTTGAGTGATTTTTCAATATTGAATAGAAATTTATTATAGTTTTTTGAAGTATTCTTCAAACTTGTAATTGTGAAAAACTTATTTTTCAATAAAAGCATAATTTTTGTCTTCTCAAATTCATGTGTTGAATGTATTTCTAAATGATCTGATCTATTTTTTGTGATTTTTAAATTGCAAATCTTTGAATTATGTCTCATTTCGCAAAATAAATATACTGGAATAAACAAAACTCATATAGGTCATAGGTTGTGTTGATACTTTTAGCAATCGTAGTTGTGAAAACACTCAGTTTTCCTTCACTATAATCCACCCACAACTTGAAGATGATCCCATATTTCACAAGATAGCTAAGTTACTCACTTAGCCAATGTACAATCTTATTGATAAAAGTATGTTGACGAGATCAATAGGATTTGGAAACCTTGCTTATGATCTCCTGATGGAATATAGGTACATGATTTCATAAGCTCTATAATGGCCTCATCATTTTGAAACGTGTCTAAATCAAAAGGATCCTTTTTTCCCATTCAATGAATTTGGGGTATGTTAGGTTGAGGTGGATGGTAAGAATGGAATTATCATGGAACAAGTTTGTGGCAACAAGCTCTTTGAAAGGACTAATAATGACTCTTACCTCTCTATCATCATGATTAGAAGAGGTGTGCCTAGCACTATCAATAAAATCTATAATGACATAAAAATTATCAACATTAGTACCATATCCTAATCCATTAGTTCCATTGTTGGGGTATATCAATAGCATCAAGGGTGCCTTGTTCATGTAAACCAAGAACTTTTCCTTTATAATTCATTTTACTACAATATGCAAGAGACTATGATATGTGTATTCTTTAAAGAAAGTAGCATACTATTCATCTTTGTAAATACATGTGATATTAAAACCTTCTATATCCTCATTATCAAGATAACCATTAAAAAGGAAGGTAGTGGGGGCCCATTGCAACATGAAAAGGGGATTTTGAACTATTAGATGAGGTTAAACATAAGCTTGTAGTGAAAGAGTTAACTTGGCCATATGAATGGATTCATGGATTTAGTATTCTCTACATCCTTTATCAAGGATTTTGAATGTGGATTTTAAGGATGGTTTCTTAGTGGATAGAGTGGAGGATGTGGAAGGTAAATCACTAGGGTCAATGTATGGTATGGATTTGGCAGAAGATGATTGAGGACAAAAGTTAGAGGATGGAATGGTTGTGATATTTCCCTTCCAACTTTTGATAATATGTATAGGTTTGGAGATCACCAGGAATAGTAATGTTTGTTGTTCCTACGACACACACGCCCCATTTAGAACATGGACCCTCTCTCTTTTTGCTTCGTCGGGTTGCTTTTGTCGCTGCCTCATTTTGTGTGCCCCCTATTTAATTCTTGCATCCTATGTGGTCAAGGAATCTTAGAATAATCATCTTGAATTGATCACATTATTTTTCTACCCTCAAATTTTCAAAGTCTTAGACCTTTGCAGAGCTTCGCTGGTTGTTTGCCTTCAATGTTTAAGCTGACGTCTTTCGGGCGATGTGGGTCCGCCCCTACGGGTCACCCTGTGTAGGTTTCCCTAGTGTCTTTTCCATTCCAAATGGCTTTCACACCTCATCCTCCCGTTGTGCGGGACCTGCAACTTGTTTCACTCTTTTTGTCACCGACCGTCCCAAATGGCTAACCTTTGGCCGCTATCCGCTTGGCGGACTCTGTCGTTCCCATTGTCATTTTTGGAATGAATGCTCACCAACCTTCAACGCCACTATACCCACATTTATGAGGGGCATTAAATGTCAAAAATTCTATAAATAGCCCATCTCGAGTTGTCAATTTCACCTACCAACTTTTGGAAGATTTGTCAGAGCCACCTACCCTTGCCTCCTCTGCGCTTGTAGCTTGTCTTCGCCGATTCAAATGTCATTGTTGATGAGGTTCATCACCAGCCATGTGGGATTATGAGGTAGGGTTTCTATCATTTCCTATTGCATTTTTTCTCCTAAATCTTAAAAAATGGTTGAGTGTTCTTCGATAAAACGTTCGAACTAGGTAAAATAATGCTTCCCCCGTAGAACCCATGTCTTAGAAACTTAAAGAAATACGTAAAATTGAGTATTGTCCATGTGTGGGATGACCACCCCTCAGTCATTCTTGGGCCAGGGCATCCTTGCCCTACAGGTCCACAAGTTGCTCACCGTCGACGTTGCCTTCTTTAAAAAACTGTTCAAAATTTAGTAAACGGCTAACACCTCTATCGGGCCCGCACCTCCAGGGTGCTCCCTCGATTTGGCTAGTTTAAACTTCTCAAATTTGTGAGTCTATTAGGTTGATACTTTGACCCTATTGAGTTTGATGGTGCGGACCTCCACCTGCAAAATGCCTCTAAACTCCATCATTTTCAAACAGCCATCTGACCCTATCCTCCCGGTAGGCAGGTCCCACCACAGTCGCCACCGATCGGACGTGATTAATATAAACTACCAAGGTCCTATCCATTACAGGGTTCACCCTATGGACTTCCATCCACAGACTTCCGTTCGGGCTCCACCATTTCAAACGGTTGTCTAATCATGTCCTTCTGCCTATCGGGTCTCGCCCTTGCAGTCGTCGTTCAAGGTTGAATTTCATCAAAATGATTAAGTCTGGAATCCATTGCAGGGTTCTCCATGTGGAATTTTCTTTGGGCTTCGCCGATTCAAATGGCCTTCATGACACGTCTATCTTCCCATCGGACCCTGCACTCTCAACCGTTGTCTAAAGTCACTACTAAGACAAATCTCTTGCGGACCATCCTTTGCAGGTTTCCTCCGACCTTTCGTCATTGATTAAATGGCTAACTCAAAATAGTGAAAGGGTGACATCATTCCGACCAACGGATCCTGAACCTATTGCCACCAACTAACTTTTGTCCTGTTACCACCATGTTGAACGGCCAAAGGCTAGCATCCGCCCACTCTGTGGGGCCTGAACTTGTCATTTCCCTTGAATTTCGACAAATGCATGTGCCCCTTATAGACCCAATCGTGTGGGCCTCCTCAGGCAGAATTCCATCCCACCTGCACCATTTCAAACAGTCAAGCCACAACACCTTCCCACACCCTCCAGCCTGTATTCCTAAACTTTAATGATGAGGTGACCTCCATCCTCCGAGATCGTGGGTCCCGCATGACAAAATGTTGCTTGCAAGACACCACCTTCCCAGCACCGTTTCAACGGTAGAACCTTAAATGGCCAAGCTACCCTCTTCTTGCGCATGACTAAAGGTGATCTTAATGCCTCCAAAGCCTCAAAGTGACCTTGACCCATGTGCTGAAATTGCTTGACCTCCCCAATGGACCCCACTTAATAATCAAGTCTTGGTGCGGGTGGAGTCATCTGAGCCACCATGACCTGATTGTCGTATGCTCACTGTTGCCTTCAAAATAGCTGACAGCCCAGGGAAGTTTGCACCTCTAGACCCGCATTTCCATAACCTCCTTAAATGAACGAGTAACGGTGGTCTAAAAGAAATGTTAAAATGTTTAAGTGATGAATCATCGGATCTAATGTTGTTTTGCAGGATTTTAGCTAATGTTCCTCATGTTTTATGCTTGAATTTTCTTACTGCTCCTTTGTCTGTAGGATATATGGAACCGGCTATAGAATCTACGAAGGCGAACATGGAAAGGACAAAGGAAAGAAAATTGCCAAGGCACCCCAGGGTAAAGATCATAAGTACCAAATGAGGTACATGTTCCAAGGGGAACCTCTCAACTCTAGGGTCAGTACGGATTGGAAGGAGATCTTGGATACCAATCTAGACATATAGATATCGATGAATTCAAGAAAAGGGTCTGGATCAACCCCACAACATAAAATGCTAGAAGGATTAGTAGTGGATTGGCCAAGGCTGTTGGATTCCTACCTACCCTCATAGCTCCTGAACTTGTAATGGCGTATAGGGAGACATATCAGGAGGACACGAAAACAATAGTGGACAAGGATGGTAATGTATTGGTTGATCTATCCACCAAGTTGATAGGGAAAACCTTTCACGTCTTTACCTTCAATGAGATGGAGCAAACATCCAAATAATATGGTAAGTAGATGTGGAACGCTGATCCCCTCAAGTGAAAGAAGCTCATCAATTAGTATTGGCTAGAGGAGAAGAGGGGAAGTGCAAATAAAGTGCCCTAGGAGCTCTTTCGAACTAATTTTTATGAGGATTATCATGAATTGTTAACCCTATTAAGCAGAGCTATGGGCCTTCCAACTACAACATTCTTTCAAGAGTGGATGCTATACTCTATAGAAGAAATAATCTGAGGGGAAACTAAATTCTATTGGGATGGAATGATTAGTGATTGCTTGCACGAGAAATTTGTGGCTATAAAGAAAACTTCACAATTCTATATGACATCATATCTGGTCTATTTTCTCGCCGACCGTGCTCAATATAGGGGACTATTTGTGGCACCAAATCAATCTCCAGGGAGGGAGATAAAATTATACGACAAGTACCTCCAGCTGTAATACAGGAATTTTAAGGACTATTGCAGAGTTAATGATACCTTCATCGGGCATATCATCAGGTTGCTTGGAGGTAATTTTGAGAGAAGGGTCTCCCATAGTGCCAATGCTTTCATCCACTAGTTCGGCTTTTTGTTCATCCAATTTCCAAACTTTACATACATCTAAACCGAGGGTTTCTCAGAGAAATCATATAAGTTGCCCCGATACCCAAATGACCGGCTTATGCTACTTGAACTCTCCTGATAATTGCAGCATGCACACGCCCTCCTAAGATGCAGGCATAGAGTGGGGATCCCATATCCCCTCACATTTGGTCAGGGTATGTATGAACTTCACACCTCCTAGTGTGTAGAGTACTCTGATAAGTAGCTAAATGAATACAACTTAGATCTCTACACCACCAAACCATGAATGGACCCATACAACTAGCTCAAGAAGATGGTCAGGATCGAGTGTGCCCATCTACATAGTGTAGAGTACTTATGGGCCAACTGCAGAGATGATAGGGAGGTGTGTATGCGGAATTAGATGCACATGACAACATACTAAATGAAAACAGTGATGTTGTTTCCAGTCCTGGATCAAGTTGTTGAAGATGAGAATTCAGCATGGTGGATCTGAGGCATAACGCCATTGCTAATTTGTCATTGTCATTGATCGACTAGGGTGACAAAGAGGTCGACGATCTTGACATTCTGACAAAGCCTATTGAGGCAAGAATGAAACAGTGGATCGATGAGCAAGTTGCTCAATTAAAGCTGCAAGGAGTAACCCTAACATACACATAATTCAAGGATCCACATGAGAGTGAAACTGACAGTTCTTCTGCCCATGCTGCCCCAATTGGGGGGAATTCAATGTCTCCTCCCGCTACACCTAGTAAGAAAGAAAAATAATAGAGGAAGAGGCAGATGACTACCATGAGCATCCCATATATCAACATCTAGTAATTGATGAAGTAGTGCATGAAGTGGAGGAAACAAAATCCTTTGAGGAATATGTTGAAGGGTTAGGCACCAAGTATATTGTGGAAACATTTGACTCGGAGCTCAATGAGGAATTGGCTCAACAACTTAAGGGTGTTGGAGAAGAAATTGAAAAGCAGCCTTTCGATGAAGAGAAGGATACAAATGAGAAAATGGAGGATACTGAACCTCCAACACGGGAGTGAGACCAGAGCCTTGAACATGATAAAGAGATGCCTCCTTCAGAGGAACATGAATAAGAGGAAAAGGAAAACAAAGAAGAAGATAAGCCTGAAGAAGAGGCTAAAACAAAAAGGAGCCTAAAAACTGAACATAATGAAAAGCATGGGCATGAGCAAGAAGAAAGAACATCTGAAGGGCAAGACAACCCAAAGGAGCATGTAGCCACCAAGTCCCCAAGAAAAGAAATAGTGTTCATTCAGGATTCCAATGAAGAAGAAGAAGAGAAGACAAAGCAAAGGACTCCAGGTGACAAAATAATGCAAATTCAACACACCCACGAGGAAGAAGGTGATCATGAATCACCAAAAGGGGAATCTTAGGTACCTGAGTGGCTTGAGAAGCAATCAGAAAAGAAAACCCCGACCCTGATGGATCCAAAGGCAAGGTTGGAGGCCATCTTGGCTTGAGCCCAAATAGGCACCAAGAAAGAGAAGAAACCAAGGGTTAGATCTCATTTGACAATGGATGCATTAGGATCCAGGATGGTGCAAATAGCTACTCCAGTGATGGGAGAGGAGGGAGTTAGCTATAATATTTCTATTGTTGACCTGGGGACAACCACAGGAGAGCAAAAGATTGAACATCTTTAGGTATTTTTCGCCACCATTGTGCACCAAATGAATAAGGATAAGACTTCTAAAGAAGAGCTAAAGGCTCAGGTGGTGGATCCGATGGCTTATATTCAGCAATGGTCATCAACAAAGGAGCTTCCCACCACGTCATCGGCTATCCCATTGTTGTTGGCCGAAGATCACATCAGTAAGCTAGAAAAGAGAAAGAATTGGACAAAGGCTAATGAAGATTGGTTCTGACGTGTGATATATAACGGAGATATGGGAATTGGAGTCTGTTGGAACCTTCAAATTTTGGCAAAATTTGAAGGTGCCATGTCAAAAAATTTAATACAACACTCATAAAACTCAGTCATAAAATCAACCCCAAGAGCACATTTAAAAAAATCATAACTTTGGATCTGTTCATTTTCATACCAAACCACCTTGCACGGATTTTTATCTACCATATGTGAATGTGCATGCCAAATTTCAGCTTCCTACAATCAGTTTTGATAGGGTTTCAAAAGGCCAAGTTGAAGGGTTATGCAAGGGTTTGTTGTTTACACAATCTTAAATTTGCTAAAGTAGCCATCTATGGAAGCTAGTATTAAGCAACTAAAATCTCATCATATCAAACTAATTGATTCCCTAGATTCTCCCCATAAAAATGTACCTCCATGCTAACTTTCAGGATCATAGCACCTAATTTGGTATTTTTTAAAGCCAAAACCAAACTGATTTTACACAATTTTGACATCAACACTTCCATAAAAGTTACAGAAGGAGCAAATTTGAAAATTAATAACACATGAAAGAAGTGAACTAACTAATCTACAAAGTTACAGCTTCCCAAAATCAGATTTGATATTTTTTCAAAAGGGCAAGTTTGTGGGCTTCAGCTAAGTTTGACAAGTGTAGTTGCAGAAATAGACCAAGTGGGCTACTTTGAACATTAATATATCGCACCTTGGGATGAGTTTCTATAGGTTGTTTTTTGCAATAAATTCTTGGATCATATGTCTATATTTTTGTGCATTTTCGTGGTCATCAGAAGAGTTCTGGTATGCTTTTTAATTGTTTTACGACTGCTCTTGGGCTAGATTTGGCACCCCAAAAAGGTTGCAAATTTTGAAATCCTAAGGGCGACCCAGTTGGTATTTTAGCCTCAGATGTTTCATGTTTCAATTTCATTTGATGTTGAGCTTATTTTGTGCATTAATTTAAAATTTCATTTTTTTTACTACATGCTCCAACAGGGTAGTTTACAAAGGAAGTACTGTGATTTAGTGAGTTGTTCAAAATCTGTTAGAAACCCACTTCCAAAATAATTGATTGCGATCCCTTGCAAATTTTTGTGGCTCCAGGATGCTCCATGTGCCCGTAGTCAAATTACTTAGTTTGCCCTCCAGTTGAAATTGAGAAATTTTCCTTAAATGCTAAAGTTTGAAAGACATAAATTTTTTAAAACATTTTAAATGTTTTAAAATAAATTTGGGACAAATTTGAAAGCCCCAAATATATTAACAATTATAAAGTTTAACTTTGTAAATAGAGGCAACATATATCATGTGTTATTATTCACGACAGAAAATTAACTTCATTGCTCCAACTGCTTGATTCTAAAATGAATCTCTTCAATACAATGATGTTTTCCTCTGTATGGATTGGTGGACAAGTGGTGGAAGTAGTTTCATCAAATTATTTCAAAGGGGCAAGAATTATGACTATAAAAAAGATTTTTCAAGTGAGTCAGTTTCAACTAGATCAAGGCTGAAAAGGCCAGATTTAAATGTACAATGAATTGCAAAACATACACTATCACAAAAGGGGGAAAATGAATTATTTGCTGCCATGGTGAAAGGTCTGCAATTACATTTCGTTTATTTTAAAACTCCCTTGGAACAACTATTATAGTTGTTAAGAACCCTCAAGTATGTGATAATTCTCATACGCACAACTTTTCATAATAAGATTGTTTCTGAGTATGTCGTGTGTGGAAGAAAAGAATGAAATAGTCACATTGATTCATCATATGCAATAAATGAGTTTCCAATCCAACATATTCAAAATAGAGTATGGATATCAATCGAAGCATAACTTCGAGTAAAATTTTCACCAGATATGCTTTTTCGCATCACCACAGAGGATGTCAAAGCATATGCGGGAGGGTGGTGAACTTCAAGTTGATTCTCACATCCCTAGAGGCCTGGATAAGGATTCTGCGGTATTGCAGTATTGTGGGTAGAGTCTACAAATCATAAAAATATTTTTAAATAAAATGTGGTGTATGCTTTTGAAAAGAAAATTTAATTAAAATTTATCAAGGACAGTATTTACCACATCACTGCAAGGGCCATAAGTGAATGTGCGGGATGGGGTGAGGAAGTAATAAAGTGTGAATATTTATGCACGGGAAAAGAAACTTTATAATCACAATGTGATTAATATTGGGGAATATAATATGATGTAAATATTTTCACTCCTTTTGCCGAGGGAGTTAAAGAAAATAAATTTTGTGGGAATATAAAGCAAAGTAAAGGGCAAAGATTTTAGTGTGAATATTTCAGTAATGATAATATTGCAATAAAATATTTTCACCGGCAGGGTTAAGGAGTTGGTAAATGTTTTTACCTCAAAATATGTTTTTGGTGAAAATGTAATATGAAATTGTGATGTATTGAAAATATTTTGTATTGGCGAAATATTTTTCAAGGGGATGTGAAAAATAAAAGATGATGAAGTCAAATATTTTTGCAAAAAGAAGATAATAATTATTTTTCACGAGAAGACAATGAAGATTAAAATTAAAGTATTTTAATTTGCCGAAGGCAATTAATTAAATGAAGAGTTATACTAGCCAGACATGTGAAGGGTTGTAGCCCTAAAAATATAATGTATATATGTAAGATGAAATAAAATGATAAAAAATTAGAATTAGGAGTAGGGTAGGAGATATACAGAAGATACTTGTAAAATGTATATCATATAGATTACACAGTGGAGACCATGATGCATGTATGAAATTTTGGAGAAATCAATGAAAGATATTTGATTTTGTGGCATCATACTGGTATCAATTGTTTGTTGAATTAATTGAATATATTATCAAGTTGTCTCCAAGGTTGATATTTTTTTGTTATTTAAATTGATATATCAAGTATATACTCAATTTATCAATGCACATTTGTTGTACTTGTGTGATATGATTAATTGGTTCTTTCAAGTAAAGATTAAGTCCTTCTAGTCTTTCATAGTAATCTGGAAGTGTCATTTGGATCACTAAAAAGAACCTGGTAATTAAATCCTTGCATGTTTGTACAAGTTATAAACCAATATTAGTATGCCAAACAGTTAGATTTTTTGCCAAATATCAGCCACTCATCTTTGACTTTCATCTGACTCCGCTTTACCCAACAAGGCATTGGTCTCACCCATTTTTATTTAGTTTTACCATACCAAATCTAAATTTCACATTTGTTAACTGAACATATTAAATTTTACCTTGATATTGCTTATACAATTTCTACCAAATTAGGATTTCATCTTTCGATTGCCAATTGCCATTATGGATAGATTGAACAAATAAGAAACACAATCTAAGTTTGCTTCACTTGCATAGGTACACCCACCTAGGTCTAGTAGAGCCTGAAGAGAAGAAGGTTCAAATTCATCATTGGGCCTTCTACGTTAGCCAAAAATGTATCAAGAGCTTGGCAACCTCTTGTGGTTTCAAACCAACATTTTTGAGACCTAACAGAGTCACCGCCAGAACAATAAATAAGTTTTGGGATCTATAGAAAAAACTAGAGTTTGCTAAAACAACCTGCCACCACTTCACTGAGATATATAGGATCACTTATCCTAAGCTTGAAGCTATCCTAAAGATACCAGAAAATTTGTGGGAGAAGGAGTTGGGTCTGGTAAAGAGCAATCAATAGCTTGTTGAAACATGTAAAATGCACTTAGATCACCGGGGAGAGGTCTTGGAATGGGTGCTCCATGAGGTGGAGCTCAATTTAGAATGGGCCAAGGAACATAGAGCAGAGGTTGAGGACTATCTCAAGCTAATGAAATATTAGGAAATGTCAGCTCTTGAGCTTGATGTAGGAAAAATCAGGTCATACTTCCATAAGAAGATGGAGACCAGGATAGCGGATGTGCTAACATCAAATTTCATGGACTTCACCCCTAATGCTTCCGTCCAATCTGAGCAAATGGGCAAGGCATAACCCAAGTGCTTAAAGAATTGGGAACAAATAACAGACCGACCAAAGAAATTATCATTTCAAATCCTCCAATCAGATATAATGGAGTGGGATAAACTTCAAACAATGATTAAAAAATTTGTGGGATACACCACCATGCAGAAGGAAGATAGAAAGCCTATAATAGATGACGAATTCCTCATAGTGTAGCTACAACAAAGGAAATTAGCTAGAAGACAAAATAGCTACAGTGTTGTTCACTAGAGGACAAAATAGGCTAAATGACAAAATTAAATTTTATATTGTTATATATTTGGGGTAGGTGAAACCCTAATTTGTAGTGAATCTTGGCCACACAATGAAATTAAATCTTGGACACTCATTTTTCTTTTTGGAAACTATAAATAGGAGGTCTCCTCTCATTTTCAAGAGAGAGTTGAGTTGTTGTAAGGACATGTTGCTAGAATGTTAATATAAATTCATTAATTTGGTGGATTCTTGAGTTCCCACTTCATGTTGCATGATTCTTCTTCTCATAGTTAGTAAATTTGAATAGATTAGCTTTGTTGTTCCATGTGTTTTGGTTTGCTTTGGTAGATTAGTTAATGTTGTCCATTGGTTTTGAAGAATTTTGTTGTGTTGATGCCCTTCCTTGTTCATGTTTTATGTTGTTTATTGCTGGTGAATAGCAGTGTAAAGCTAGTCTGAACATTATATGAATGTTGCACTTTAAAGGTTTCATCTCTTGTTCCTGCTTTATGGTGAATGAAAGGTTGAAAATTTGTAGACCTTAGAAGATTGCACAAGTTTCAAGAGACTACAATTTAATTTGGTTAAGTGGAACTTTGTTTTGGGAAGGTTGTCCACTGTAGGGTCCTTTATTATCAATGTTTATCAATAGTTTTAGGTCCAAGAACTTCTTCTCTTCCCTACCCTTTTTCCTTTTTTTTTAATAGTGACTTTGAACAAGGTTCATTGCACATTGTAAAGCCAAATCTTAAGTTGAAATAGGAGTTTTAAATTGTTGTCTTGAACATGCAACAAAAGAGCAACTTTCTAGAAGATTTCATAAACTCCATCCAAGGATCTAATTCCCTTCCAGCCTAACTCACGTAAGTCCGCCCTGTGATTACCAGCAAAATCACATCTAACCAACTAAGATATTCAATGCATTTCATGACCTGACACTCGAGAGACCTTGGGGTAATTTTAAGCAACTTGTTGTAGGAGATTGCTTTTCAAGAGAGGTGATGCACCTATGCATTACCCATGTTGAGAAGTGCTAAAACACTCATCAATAGAACTAGCACTAGAAGGAGGGCCCCTTTTAAGGCTAAGCTAGATAGAATCAGACCATTTTCCCTAAAAGATTCCATAGAGTTTTAAGATCCGAATCCAATAGAGGGGAATTTCAAGAGCTACCACCCCCTACCTAAGCTAGAAGAGCTAGAAGAGAGGAAGCATCCACCTCTGACACATCCAACCAGCCTACATTGCCTTCATCCTCATCTTCCCCCTCCACCCATTCACCTTCACCCTCGACAACGCATCTCTCCTCTCAACAACTCCAAAAAACCTTCCAGGCTACCATCTCCCACAACCAACGTGCTTCCTTTCAGTCCAATGCACCTCCCTTTCTGTCTATTGTCCCAGCAGCTGGCACTACCCCTTTGCAACCCCAAGTCAATCTGGTGTAGCCTCCTCCACCTCCACCTCCCATGGTGTGGTTGGGAAATAATTTGTCTCCCCTGTCCTTCAACATCTACCATGATATGCCAAAAAACTTGGAGGGCTTATGCACAAATTTTAATCCTCGGGATCCGTAGAGGATAGCAGGGTAAAATCACAAAGTTGTGTCACACTTTCAGCCAACATATCAGCACAACTGAATTTAAGTATTTTTAACTAAAAATCAATTTTGGTCAAACATATGACCTAATAAGATTCATTCTAGCTAAGTTAGATACTTCCAAAACTTATTCAACTAAAATTATTGGCTAAAAATATATGGAGCACCACTTTGAGTCCAATTTACCAAAAAAAAAAATATTTGAAAAACTTGAAGTTTTAATAACTCCTCCTCATCTAAATAACATTTTAAAAAAAATGTAAAAATGCCCTTTTGTAGATCTATAAGTGTAGTTTTCAAAAATGTATTTATTTTAATAGTTTAATTATTATTTTTTTTTTAATATTTATTTATACTAAAAGTAGGTTATCAGCAAAAAATATTAGGTTGATTACCATGCCAAGGAAAAATACTAAAACTTATTAAAAAAAATTGAAAAAAATATGATGCACTAGATAAAAGAATCTATTTCAAGATGGTATAATTTTTTTTCCATTTTAGATAAATATTTAATATGAATGTTGATGTCCGATGGAAACATTTGTTTTTTATTCATGCACATTTTAATACTTATATACAAATATATATTTATCAAAATTGGAAAAAAATATATTCATGCACTAAAGTTTCAAGTTATAAATACACATAAAAAATTTGAAAGAAAAAAAAAAAAAATTACTATAAAAAGTTTGACGTCCCATGCAACTTCATTTTTCAGCATTTTATCAACAACTAAATTATAGTGTTAATTTATGAAAAACTAGTTTAAAATAATTTTTTAATTTCTTATAAAAAATACAAACATAAAATATACTAAAAAATACATATTTTACTAGTTTACATCATTTAAAAATTCAAAACATATATGCTACTTTTTAGTGATTCAAGTTTAAAAGTTGGATCAGCATTGGTCATTTCCTTTATAAAGTGTGACACAGCTTTGTGCTTTTACCCAGAAGAAGAACACATTAAGATCTTCCAAACAACATTGAAGGACATTCAAATCCAACATGAAGATGTGGCATGTAGGCTCTTCCCTTATTCCTTGGGGAGGAGGCCTTCTACTGGTACATCCATTTTCCATCTGGAAGCATAACCACTTGGGACTTGTTGAAGAATGCCTTCCTATAGAAATTTAAGGTCCCTGTCAGCCCTTCTGAGCTATACAAGCAGTTCATGGCAATTCAAAGGGAAATCAATGAGCTAATTAGCTCTTTCAATGACAAATTCCATAGAGCCTACATGAGACTGCAAACACCTTATGTGGTTGATGATGCTTCCACCCACCTATTGTACTATGCAACCCTAGATAACCTCACTTCCACCTTGGTCAAAAGGATAACCCCAACACCCGAACAATTGATGGATGCCTATGCAAAAGTGATCAAAGCCAATACAGATTTGGGACAACACATTGTTGGTCCACTGTCATCTTTGGGGCCAATTGCCCATCCATATCAGGTCCAAGGGATTACCCAAGCTTTGGCACAATAGACACCCTTGATGAATCCAATTTCATAATTCACGATGGTGCCTCACCCTGGACAACCATTGAATCAAGTGCCTCTTGTGCCTCAGTACATGCAGCCCCAGCAACAGCAAGTTCATGCTCAGTTGCTCCAGGTGCCGATACCTCCAAGGTTCCGAGTTCCCTCCCACTCATCAGGATCAACCATCAATACAGTTGATTTTCCTACAAAATTATGCTCTGCAATCGAATGATGCAGAGAAGGACCGGATAGATGAGATAACTGAAATGATTAAGAAGATCTCAACTGAGATGGCACACTTAAGGAACCAAAACAATTAGTTGTAGGCCTCGCAAAGAAGCATACAAGCTAACCTTAATTGTGACAACCACGATGACTATGACAACCATGATGTTGGTACTTCCTCTAGATAGAACTACAAAAGAAACCAAAATTTGAGGTAGAAATTTGATAGAAGGCCTTCTCAGAGACAAAATCAAATGTGGACCACAAGGCCAAATAATGGCGGCATTCCCATGCCTCTCAACTAGCCCAGTGGTGGCGATAAGACTATGAGTGGGGTATACCTAGCTAAGGCTTCCTTATTTGGTTGGGGTCGCATTCACAAGACAAGCCGACATTCTGAATTGGATTGTCCTGAGTTCTAGACAACTGCTGAGATGTTCCAAATAGAGGTCTAGAATATGGTCAACAGTTCAAGATGCAGGGACCTTGTTCTATCCAAACCATATGATTCTTCGGTGTTGGTGGTCAACTAGGCTCCTTTCCCCAAAAGTGAGAGCAATGTACCTTAAAAGGAGACTACCACCTCAAACGATGACAAAGCAGAAGAGGCAAGTGTCAAAAATCCTTAATCTCAACTCTTCAATTCAATAGATAATGGTCCAGTAGATGAGGAAGAGCCGAAAAAAGATGAAGTTCAAATGTTCCACCAAAGAACTACCCCATATGACCTAAGGAATAGACAAGCATGCAATCATGTAGGTGGCCCTTTTACCAACTCTACCTTGCCTAATAACTTTAGTACCCCTCCTGACCCAAATGCTAGTAACAACCCAGGCTATCCCCATGTGCCTACCCGGTACTTTAATAGAAAGAGGCAACACATGTAGAACCAAAACCAGCATGTTGGCCCCTTCCAAAATACCCCTTATGAGATTGAAATTGAACAAATGGGAGATTATGTTGTTGAGGAATTCAAGAAGGTCAAATTAAGCTTATCTGCCTTTGTTTTTCTCAAAGTCCCATCAGTTAGGAATTCCTTCTTTACAACGATCAATGTGACTCCTTCATCCAAATCAAACCAAGAAATGCCTGCTAAGAGGGTCTCCTTTGAGGATTCCCAAAATGAGCATGTCATCTGACAAATTTTCAATAAGAAGGAAAACCCACCTTCTAATTAGCAAGCAAACAAACAACCGACCAAGGAACCAGATCAGGCCCAAACCCAAAATAAAGGAAATGATAAAGACAAAGGTTAGGTAGCCCAAGTTGATATCTCTCGAGGGTTGTTTCAAGGAAAATTGGAGACCCCTCCCTTCCTGACCACCATTAGAATATTTGGGAAATATCTTCACAATTGTCTCCTTGATTCGGGAGCTTCTGCCAATATCATGCCCCTGGCAGTACACAAGGCCTTGGGAATAGTTTCGACTCCCTCCCGACGCAAGGTGATTCAACTTGATAAAATAGAGATCAGCATAGTTGTTGAAATTAATAGAATACCTATGCAATTTGCTACTGATCCAAGGATACAACAGATGATTGACATCTAAGTTGCTGATATTACGGACACCTACAACATCATCTTAGGAAGAGATTTCACTCGAGCATTGAATGAATATGCTGCCACAGAATATTCTCACCTGTGGTTTCCATGGAAATGGTTGCCTAACTAGATCTGCATAGACAAAGAACCACACATGAAATTCATGATTATAGAGTACAACAACACGAATGAGGTGCTATTTTCTGAGACAGGGCTAGGGAACTACTGCCCTATGGAATGTCTAGAGGAACAAGAATGATATGAAGAAGAGGCCCTCGAAGAGGTCCTTCTCATGCTATGTAGCCCACCCCTTGGCTTGAATCACACACCTAAGACCACAGAAATGTTGATTGAATCAGACGACGAAGATTTTTATGAAGATGGAAATCTTGGATAATTGGATGGCTTCCAAGATTTTATGGAAAAATCCATTCAAGATCAGCTTAGTTTGGTTGTAAAAATGAACTTTCAAGACCTCCCATTACCTAGTTGGTGCAGGGTACAAATGCTACCCATTCAGAATTCAAAATCTTCTTATGTCAGACAGCAGTTGAACACATTAAATGGTAGGTCATCCCTAAAGAGGGAGCTCAATTGGTATGACCAGATCAAGGCCACACCAAACTTCCAAAATATCCTAAGGTTGTTGAAGTAAAGATGTCTTCAAAGGTAAAGACCGGGTCTATTGATCCTGAGATTAAGGATTCTTCCAAGTTCTAGACGTTGTGCTTCGATGGGTCCAAATCCAAGCAAGGAGCCGGAGCTAGGTTCAAATTGATCATCCCAATGGGTAAGTCATATTTTTTTGCTCATAGACTTCATTTATATTACACAAATAATGTAGCGGAATATGAGGCATTAGTCCTTTGTCTCCTAATGGCATTAAGAAAAAAGGTCAAAATATTACAAGTCTTTGGTGACTCAGAATTAGTCATGAAACAAGTGAGAAAAATCTATTCCTACTATGATAGAAGACTAACCAATTACAGGCATAGGATATGGGATCTATTAGAGAGCCTAGATGAATTTAACATTCAATTGATCTCGCACTCCTAGAATTATACTGCTAATTCCTTGGCTCAGGCAGCTAGTACCCTTTAGCCCCTATCACTATTAGGCCTCAAGAGATTCATAGTTGAGCTCACCTCCATCCCATCTATACCAAACAACATCACAAATTTCTAGGTGTTTAATAATGATAAACACATCTTGGATTTCATCACCAGTTCTGTTGTGTTTGCAACCCAAATAATTGATGAAGTTGAGCCTGAAGAGGCCGAGTTAGATATAGAAGGGGTCATCAACCTCAAGACCAACAACATTCCCAGAGGTATGGCCCACCTCAAATGAATTTTTGGTTTAGATCAAATCATGGATTAGGATCAACAAGCAAAGGACTCCATTAGCAATCAATGTGACGCCCATAACCTCAGAACAACCGATGCAAAAAATGTATTCATTGGTAAGGTGTGTACACGAAAAGAAAAGAAAGGTACCATCAATGCTTTGCAAAATTTGCATGACATAGTTGCTTGGAGTTATGAGGATGTGAAGACATACGACACGTCAATCATCACACACACTATTCCTCTTAGGCTAGACGTGAGACCATTTCGACAGTGACAGTGCCCCGTCAATGTGTTGTTGGAACCAATTATTTACAAAGAGGTACAAAAGTTTTTGTTTGTAAGAATCATCTTTCTAGTCCGACACTCCACATGGGTGAAAAACCTAGTTCTAGTTAGAAAGAAGAGTGGTGAAATCAAATTGTGTGTGGATTTTTGTAGCTTGAACAAAGCTTCAAAAAAGGACAATTATCCGGTGTCTTCGCTAGATGAGGTACTTTAGATAGTCAATGGTTCTCAAATGATGTCCTTCCTATATGGATGTTTTGGGTATAATCAAGTAATGGTGCAATATAAAGATAGGCATAAAATAACGTTCACCACCAAGTGGGGAACTTTCGCATACAGGAGAATGCCTTTCGAATTGATCAACGTAGGTGCCACCTTCCAGTGTGTGATGGACATCACCTTCAAGACATAATTAGTAAGTCCATCATCATTTATATGGATTATCTTATGGTGTTTTCAAAGAATAGGGGAGACCATGTCTCCAATTTGTGTAATGTCTTCCAGAACTGCAAAGAATTTGACATTTCGTTGAATCCAAAGAAGTGCATCTTTGGGGTGACCGAGGGAAATTTTTTGGGACATATCCTTTCAGGGAAAGGAATATCCATAGACCCTAAATGTATTCAAGCTATAATGAAGATCCAGCTGCTAGGCAGTAACAAAGAGATAAAGTCTTTCTTCGAAAAGATAAACTTCATCAGAAAATTCATTACAAGCTTTGCTGAAATTGTCAAGCTACTCAATGCAATGCTGAAGCAAGATGCCAAGATTGAGTGGACTCCAGAGATAAACTAGACCTTTAGGTAAATTAATAAATCCATTGTTGATGCACCTATGGTATTTAGTATGAATTATCTCAAGCCATTCTACATCTACTCGTTTACTTTAGACCATTCGTGCACCAGCATATTGACTCAAAAGGATGATGAAGGAAATGAGCATCCGATCGCCTTCATGAGTGCTTAGTTAAAAGATGCAAAGCTAAGGGACCACAATGTTGAAAATAAATCATATGCTCTAGTAAGAGGGGTTAAAAAGTTCTGATATTACATCTTGTGCAACAAGGTGTTCGCCATCGTCCCTGACCCAGTAGTAAAGATGTTGCTTATGCAAAATGAGTTAGGAGAAAGAAGGGCAAAATGGGTCACCTTGCTACAAGAATACAACATGGAGATTCGGCCAATCAAATTAGTGAGAGGGAAAGCACTCACCTGAATGATAGTTGTAGCAATAGCTAGAGCAGGGCCTGAACTCATAGTTCATCAATATCAACTCGAAGACATCTCTCCTAGGGAATGGTATGATGACATTGTCTACTACCTATTAAATAAAAAGTACCCACCCCACTTGAAGGGAGTCAAAAACATGCCCTTCGACTGAAAATCAGTAGCTATATGTTGCAAGGATCTGTCCTTTATAAGAAAAACCATGAGGGGATCTACCTTTGGTGCCTCAGAAAAGAAGAAGCAGTGTGCGTGCTATAATAATTCCATGACAAGTTTGGCACTAGCCATGGGTCTGGCCCTTCTACTGCTCATTAAATCCTGTGAGTAGGATATTATTGGCCTACCTTCTTCAAGGATGCCCATAATCATGTTCGTACATTCCATGTCTGCCAGACCATCATGACTAGAGAAAGGAATGTTGTTGTCCCACTACAACCATTCCTGGAGGTAAGACTATTTGCGCAATTTGGTCTCAACTTCATTGGACCGGTAAGCCCACCATCTTCTATGGCTCACAAGTACATTCTAACTACCTCTGATTATTGTACTAGATGGACAAAATCTATTGGATGTAGGCAATGTACTATAGAGGTAGTTATTAATTTCCTTGAAATTTTCATTGTGAATCATTTTAGTTGCCCATATGCCTTAGTCTGTGATAACAGCCTCGCCTTTGCTTCACTTAAATTCGCTAGTTGGGCCTTTGACTACGGTATTTCCCTCAAGTTTTCATCCAACTACTACCCCCAATGCAACGGCCTAGCTAAGTCCATGAATAAAAACTTGATCACTATCATCAAAGAGTTGCTCAATAGGAATCCCAAGGATTGGCATACCCAACTCCGTTTTTCCCTTTGGGCTGATCGTACACGTCACAAGGCTACCTTGGGAGATTCCCCATTTCACCTCGTCTATAGCCTTGAGCTTGTGTTCCCGATTCACCTAAAAATCCCCACCCTCCAATTCATCAATAACTTTTATGAAGAATGGGATCAAAGGGAGGATCGCTTAGCTAAGCTCCACTTAAAAGAAGTGTGCGACCATGCCATTGAAAATTTTTCCAAACATTAGGGTGTGGTCAAAAGATGGTTCAATCGACGTGCCAAAGTGAAGGCCTTTAGAATCGCTGATCTCATCCTATGTTGGGACAAGGCCCATGAGAAGAAATGGGGACATGACAAATTCGACAAGCTTTGGCTTGGCCCCTTTCAAATTGCTGAAATTCTCATAAATAATTCATTTTTCCTAGAGACTTTAACTGGTGAATATGTCTCGTTGTCCATCAACTGGCAGCACCTGAAGCATTATTTTCAAGCTTGAGCTCTCTCTATTTTCTCTTGTAAATATATGTACATAGGTTAATTTAGGTTGCTTTTGGTTTCCTCGCTTTGCTGCCTCTCATTGCTTTCAATTTTGCTTGTTCCCCGACCATCCTTGTTTTGCTGAAAGTGTTTCTTTGTTCTTGATGCGGTGGTTGTGCTCATTCAATGAACGGTCTAGTTTGCTGCCCGCTCTTAGTATTCTTTGGATAAATATTCACTCTCCAGTATTGGTCTTTGATTGTAACTATGGACAGTCTCCTTATTTGAACATCGACTTGACCTAGAACATGACCCTTAGTTGAATCTTATCACATCTCATGTTGGATCTTGCACACAGTAAACATTAATTACTTCTGAAGAGTTGTGTGATGGTTGCAATGACAGCCTAACAAGAAAAACTCATAAGTCTACTTTAGTGACCACTGTGGTTCCAAGCCCACTATAAGCTTTGATGCTTACATGGTTGAGCAAAAGAAAATAGAATTAAAAGAATATCAAAAGGAAAGAAAGAAATATCAAAATTAAGCAAGTGTGCGGACAACTCTACCGGGGCTATGGACGTCTAGCTAGTAGTAGAGCAATATTCATGGGGTCACAATGACAACTTCGTCAGGGCTATGGACACTTGATTGGTAGCAGAGTAACGTCCAGGTTACTTTTGGAGTTAGATTATTCATAGCTTGTTCGGTTTGATTAACCACTATTTGTTATAGTCTCCAAAGAAAAGGAATGAATTCAATGCCTACACACACTTCCAAGATGTTTTCATGGTTTGATTCAGCCAAGGACCTCATTCTCCTTTGAGTCCTCTCACTCACTTTCAAAAATTGGCCCCTGGTCTGCAAAACCAAAGATTTTGGGTTCTAGATGAGCATTTATCCTCAAAACGCTTAGGAGCGTTCCCTAGCAAAGTCACCATTTGTTGTTCCTACAACACACAAACCTTGATCGAAATGAGGACCCTCTCTTTTTGCTTTGCTAGGTCACTTTTTTTCTACCTCATTTTGTGTGACCCTTATTTAATTCTTGCATCCTATGTGGTCAAGGAATCTTAGAAGAATCATCTTGAGTTGATCACATTCTTTTTCTACCCTCAAATTTGTAAAGTCTTAGACCTTTGCGGAGCTTCACTAGTTGTTTGCCTTCAATATTTAAGCTAGCATCTTTTGGGCGATGCAGGTTCGCCCCTACGCGTCACCCTATGTAGGTTTCCTTGGTGTCTCCACCGTTCCAAATGGCTTTCACACCTCGTCATCCCATTGTGCGAGACCTGCAGCCTATTTCAATCTTTTCATCGCCAACCACCCCAAACGGCTAACCTTTGGTTGTCGTTTGCTTGGGGAACTCCACCATTCCTGCCGCTATTTTTAGAATGACTACTGACCAACTTTCAATGCCACTGTACCTACATTTATGAGGGGCATTAAATTTTGAAAATTCTATAAATAGCCCATCTTAAGCTATCATTTTCACCTATTGACTTTTGGAATATTTGTCAGAGCCTCCTGCCCTGGCCTCCTCCGTGCCCGCAGCTTGTCTTCACCAATTCAAACATCATTATTCTTGAGGTTCATCGCCAGCCATGCGAGATTATGAGGTAGGGTTGTTGTCACTGCCTGTTGCATTTTTTCTCCTAAATATTGAAAATGGTTGAATGATCTTCAGTAAAAAATTTGAACTAGGTAAAATAATGCTTCCCCCGCATAACCCATGTCTTAGAAACTTAAAGAATTTCTTTAAATTGAGTGTTGGCCACGTGCGGGACTTGACCTCCCCACGGCCGTTCTTGCGCTAGGGCATTCATCCCCTATGGGCCCACAAGCTGCTCACCGTCGTTGTTGCCTTCTTTAAAAAAATGTTCAAAACTTTAGTAAATGGCTAACACCTCCATTGGGCCCGCACCTCTGGGGTGCTCCCTAGGCTCTGCTGGTTTAAACTTCACAAATATATGAGTCTATTAGGTTGATCCTTTGACCCTATCGGTTCAAATGGTTCAGATCTCCACTTGCAAAATTCCTCTAAACTCCACCATTTTCAAATGGCCATTTGACCGCATCATCTTGGTAGGTGGGTTCTTCCATGATCATCACCAGTCATATGTGATTAAGCTAAACTACCAAGGTCCTATCCATTGCGAGGTTCTCCCTACAGAATTCCATCTGTGGACTTCCATTTGGGCTCCGTTGTTTCAAATGGTCATCCGATCACGTCCTTCTGCCTATCAGGTCTCGCCCTTGCATTCATCGTTCAAGGTTGAATTTCATCAAAATGATTAAGTCCAAAATACATTATGGGGTTTTCCCAGACTTTCGTTCAAACTTTGCCGATTAAAACGGCCTTCATGACATGTCTATCCGCCCGTCAGACCTCGCACTACTAAACGTCATCTGAATTCGCTACTAAGACAAATCTCTTGTGGACCATCCTTTGCGGGTTTCCACTGAACTTTCACCATTGATTAAATGTCTAACTCAAAACAATGAAAGAGTGATGTCCTTCCAACTGACGGATCACAAACCTGCTACCACCAACTGACTTCTATCTTGCTCCACCCACATTGAACGACCAAAGGCTAGCGTCTGCCTGCTTTGTGGGGCCTGACCTTACTATTTCCCTCGATTGCCTACTAAAGCATGTTCCCCTTGCGGACCCGATCGTGTAGGCCTCCTTAGGCAAAATTTCATCCTACCTGCGTTGTTTCAAATGACCAAGCCACAGTGCCTTCTCACACCCTCTGGCTCGTATTCTTAAACTTTAACGATGAGGTAACCTTCATCCTCTAAGACCACGGGTCTCGCATGGTAGAATGCCACTTGTGGGACACCACCTTGTCAACATCATTTCAATGACAGAACCTTAAATGGCCAAGCTACCCTCTATGCCTGCATGACTAAAGGTGATCCTAATGCCTCCAAAGCTTCAAAGTGACCTTGACCCATGTGTTGAAATTGCTTGACCTCCCTAGTGGACCCCACCTAATGGTCAAATCTTGGTGTTGGTGGAGTCATCGAGGCCATAGTACCTCGATTCTTATATGTTCACTCATGCCTTCAAAATGGTTTTCGGCCCAGGGAAGGCCACACCCTTGGACCCGCATTGCCATAACCTCCTTAAATGAATAACTATTGGCGGTTTGAAAGAAATTTTAAAATGTTTAAGTGATGAATCATCCGATCTAACGCTATTTTGCAAGATTTTAGCTAACATTCCTCATGTTTTATGCTTGAATTTTCTTACTACTCCTTTGTTTGTAGGATATATGGAACCAGCTACAGAATCTACGAAGGCGACTGTGGAAAAGCACAAAGGAAAGAAAATTTCCAAGGCACCCTGAGATAAAGAGGATAAGGACCAAATGAGGTACAAGTTCCAAGGGGAACCTCTCAACTCTAGGGTTAGTATGGACTGGAAGGAGATCTCAGATACCAATCTGGGACATATAGATCTTGATGAATTCAAGCAAAGGGTCTGGATAAACCCCACAATAGAAAATGCTAGAAGGATTAGAAGCAATGGATTGACCAAGGTTGTTGGATTCTCGCCTGCCCTCATAGCTCCTGAACTTGTAATGTTCTGCAGGGAGGAAAACCAGGAGGACACAAAAACAATAGTGGACAAGGATGGTAATGTATTAGCTGATCTATCCACCAAGTTGATAGGGAAGACCTTTCACATCCCTACCTTCAATGAGATGGAGCAAACATCCAAAGAATATGGTAAGATGTGGGACGTTGATCCCCTCAAGTGCAAGAAACTCATCAATTAGTATTGGCTGAAGGAGAAGAGGGGCAGCGCAAAAAAAGCACCCCAAGAGCTCTTCTAAAGTGATTTCAACGAGGATTACCATGATTTGGGAACCCTATTAAGGAGAGCTATGGGCATTCTAACTGTAGCATTCTTTCAAGAGTGGATGCTATACTTTGGAGAATAAATAATCTGAGGGGAAACTAAATTCTACTAGGCTGGAATGATTAGTGATTGCTTGCAAGAGAAATTTGTGGCTATAAATAAAAATTTGTAGTTCTATATGACATCATATCTGGTCTATTTTCCCAGTGACCATGCTCAATATATGGGACTATTTGTGGCAACAAATACAACTCCAGGGAGGGAGCTAAAAGTATATGACAAGTACCTCCAGCTCCAATACAAGAATTTTAAGGACTATTGCAAAGTCAATGATGCCTTCATCAGGAATATCATCAATCTGCTTGGAGGTGATTTTGAGAGAAGGGTCTCCCATAGCACCAATGATTTCATCCACCAGTTCATCTTTCTGTTCATCCAATTTTCAAAGTTTACATACATTTGAACCGAGGGTTTCTCAGAGAAACCGTATAAGTTGCCTCGGTACCCAAATGATCGGCTGATACTACTTGAGCTCTCCTGATAGTTGCAACATTCACATACCCTCCTAAGCAACAAGCATAGAAAGGGGATCCCATATCCCCTCACATTTGATCAAGTTATGTATGAACTTCACACCTCCCAGTGCACAGAGTACTCCGATAAGGAGCTAAATGAATACAACTTAGAGCTCTACACCACTTGACCATGAATGGACCCATATGGAAAGCTCAAGAATATGGTTAGGATCAAGTGTGCCCATCAATATAATGTAGAGAAATTTTCATCCAACTACAGAGATGATAATGAGGTGCGTATGCGGCATTACATACGCATGACGACATACTTTGCGAAAACAGTGAAGTTGTTTCTGAAAGGAAAAGAAGAGGTGCGGAATACACTTTCCTAATGCTAAAACCTCAAAGGAGAAGTGGAAAAAACCATCATTTAAAAATTTCTTGTGTTTAAGATGCACAAACACAGTATAACAGGAAAGGCAGAAATAAAACATACAAAGAGCTAACACCAGATATACATGGAAAAACCCTTTTGGGAGAAAAACCCACCACACCAAGAGAAGTCACTTTGTATTACAATAAATAGATTAAATATAAAGTTCATAGACCTCACTCTCTGATCATTAGCACATAGTAGCAAACTTCAGTTTGAATAAACTCACTATTACAATGCTATTACAGCATACAATGAAATGCACACCTCTATTCACACATTTTATGTTGGTTCAAACTCTCATTCTTATCAACCAAAAAATCGGGTGTCTTAATTTCACACCTTCTTACTAATAGACAAATCGGATCACTTCCTGTCCAAGTCACCCTACATCATGCATCGGATCATCCTGCATTTAATTCTACTTTCTATAATCAGATCATGTCACCCGTCGAATCGGGTCTAGCAGTTAATGTTTTCACCGCTTTAAGCAATTGGCCAATCAATTGTTGATTTACAATAGTGATGTAAAATCAATGAATCTTATTGCACCATGTGTCATAACATTACTCATTCATCGCTTTGACCATGATTCATACCTGCCATCCAAGCACCGAGCTTCTCTTACCGTGCCTGGTTGTCACCCACAAAAGGATATAAAATTCACGGAAAATCCTAACCTGGGAATTGGACATTCCAGTAGGTGACTAACATCTTCTCATGGTCGTTCATTTACTTGTCAAACCAGGGAACATATACTTGAAATGGAGCGGCACTGTATGTGCACTAAGAACCGATTTTAGCCACAACCTATTAGAAATAAATGCTTGAAAGGAATTCTAACTCTGATGCAGGAACGTGAAACAAAGTCTTACTAACTTAAGCATCACTTAACTAAAGTAGGAATCATAATAACCATTACTAGGAAAGCAAACCATGAACTGGCCTTATGCTACAAGAATAGACACGGGGATGGATTCCTTATGCTGCAGGAACAGTTTAAGATTGAGTTTGCATTAAAACTTACTAGAATGAAATTCTAACAGATAAACAATAGGAATTAAACAACTAACTACAGATACTTACTAAGTGGGCCCCCTTAGCAAGCATCAACCAATTTAAACAAGAGTTGAACTCAAAACGTCATTGGCTTTTTATTCATGAACTTGAAATCACATACATGGTTGTTCTACTTGTAAGAAAACTTTAACACAAAGCTTTGCTTTTCATTATAACAGTAACTTTAATACACTCTGTTTTATTTCTACTCTCTAGTCTAATCTCTTCTCTATCATCTTGTTCACTCACGCAGGAGGAATATTTATTTAAAGAGAAACAGCTAACTAACTAACTAACAGAGAAAGATGAGGATATAAATGCCACCTGAGACTGAGGAACATATTTCATAAATGCAAGTCTATCTGCTCAACAGATTCAGAGGAAATCTAGAACTCCACTCTTCCTGGATTGATGATCCATTCAATTTCTTCCCAATGACTCGGACAAAGAATCCTTGCTTGAAACAACTCCTTCGATGGTGTGTTGGAAACGGCTTTTTCCGCAAGGCAGTGTTTTGTTGTGCATTGACCCATTCATACTAGCTTTTAACAACCTGTAGAACACATGGCAACAGAGGAAAAAAGGCATGCACTCATAATAGCATGATACTCCTCATTAATCACACGCATCAAATTCATCTTACTTATCCAAAAACTACATATATCTTATCAGTCAATTGGGAGGTCAAAATAGGGTAATGATCATAGACATACTAAGATATTTAGGCTGCAAGAATATAGGAATGCTTGCCATAGAATACTACCCATTAACATGAAAATTTTATAACCATAGAGTTTAAAACATCCATAAAAGAGAGCAAGGGCTTTTAAAACTATAACATGATATCCAAATTATAATCATATTATGGGCACATCATTTGCCCCCTACTTTAGCTAATGTTGGTCCTCCAGCAGTAATCTTCCTGGTTGTGTCCCTGAAATCTGTAGGAGTCACATGGCCCTGTAGTGTAGTCACAAACCTGTAGTAGAAACCCCTGCAATTCTTCCATCTTTCATATCTACGAGCTTTTGTGTCTTCATTAATATCCATGGCCTGATAAGGATACAGTGGCCACATCAAAGAAGGAGGTCTAAATGTTAGTGGCAACCACAATTCAAATCTTTCCTGAAGACCTAACTACATATATCTTTCTGATCTCCTGACGGTTGCTCTTAAATTCAAGGGACTATGGGGCTCAGACTTTCTTAAACCAACTGTTAGCTTTTCCCATCTTGTTTTACTTCTTGAAGCTGAAAGCTTCCAAAACAAATATGGTTGGCTTTTAAACTCATCATAAACCTGTTTTCTAAGATCAAATATCCTTATCCTTGCTGCAGGATCATAAAATCCATATGCAATAGAAAACCAGGCCCTCAGAAATGTTTGGGGGTCTGAGTTTTCTGATCTAAGGGGAATAGGTTCTTTCCGCTCAGCTTCCTCATAGTCCTCAAATTGTTTCCCATAATTAATTTTTTTTTCCGCCCAGGACATAAGTGATCTCAAATGTATGTCACCTATTAAAAGAATTGTATTCCACTCAGTTTCACAAGGGATTAATAAACCATGTAAATAAAATTCACACATAGAATTCCTAAGCCAGTTAGGTGCTATTTGATAGGCATCATAGAATTTTTTAGCAGAATTAGGAACAGGGTCAAAGTTTTTAGAAATCCTCATTAATTGGAACCACATAAACTTCTCTTTGAGGCACATTGTATATACTCTGGGTGGTGGCCTACATTCCATGATTTGCCCTACCACCTTCATCATTTCATTCATCTTTTCTTTCACCTCCTGGATTTCCCATTTCTGATATTCAATCTCTTTCTTTAACTTCTTCTTTTCTTCCTCCCACAAACTCTGTTGCATTTGAGTTTTAGCCAAGATGGTGGAAACTCAAGGTCTAAAGTGTCACAGGCCTCCAGGTTATTTGAAGGTATTCTAAGTATTCGATTAGCAACGTTCTTTTATACACAACCAATGCCTGGCATGTTTCAGAGAGCAATGTAATTGCATTGGATGTCTCAGGCTGCTCAAATTGCTCCTGTTCTTGCTACAGGAAAAATTCATGTTGCTGGTCAGGAGGGGACTGTGTTTCTTCTAAAATTCTTTCAACTGCATCAACCAAGTCATCAAGACTCGGCATTCTCCCTTCATTATTACAACCTTGTTGTTCTTCCCCAACTTCCTCTGTTTCATCTTGTATATCATCAGGAATTTCTGAGGGGCTGAGTGAAAAATTCTCAGATATACTCTGAGAATTCTCATGAATGAGTTCCTCGAATTCCTCTGAAATGATTATTATTTTAGTTCGGGCAGAAGAGGTTGGGGTAGTTTGACTTTGCTTTCTTGCTGAAATTCTCCTAGGTAATGTAGTTGATGAAGGAGGTTCATTTGCAGCTTTTCTCTTCCTAGCTTGCTTGGGGGTTTGAGAATCAGTAGGAGAGGATGATGAAACTATGGTGACATTAGGTGTTGTTGTAGGGAAAAGCTAGGTAGCTCATTTTTGCTTCTTTGTTTGAGGGTTTTCTTCTGGGGTATGCCCAGCATTAGATGGTTTGCCTATCTTTGTTTTCCCTTTTTCGTTCCTTGTAGTAGACCTGGTTTTAACTTGGGTAGAGGGATCAGTTATAGCGGTTGCAAGACTAGGTGTTGTAGGAGAAACAGGGGATTCTTGCTCAGCTTCTCTACTCGAAGACTCTACTCTCTTTCTCTTTTTCTTAGGTTGTGCAGGCAGTGTTCTAGGAGGTTCAAGAGGTTGCAGTCCTTTTTGGGCAACAAATTCTTGCCAAGAAAGGGGTGATACGTCCCTCAAGGAACGCTCAGTCAACAATTTAATAAGGGCATGATGGGAGATGGGATTGTCCTTTCCCTTCTGAGTTTCAAAAACACTACGTTCCAAAATATTTAACAAGAAATTCGGGACGTTGATAGCTAACCCGTGCCTTATATGATTTAACAGTTTAAAATGGTAGGAATGCAAATAAGAAAAGTGTCCTTCACAAGTTAAATACCTAATTATAAAGGAGGCATATTCTGAATATGGATAAGACACTGACACCCTTTTGCACCCTTGCTTTGAAACCTCCAAAGGTCCATCAGTTGGCAATGTGAATTTTGCCCTGGCAAAGATGGCATCCCTTCCTGAAGGAAAGTTTTCTCCAGCTGTAGGAAGCCCTGTTATCTCAGCAATCCATTCCTTAGTGACTACTATTGCTAAAACCCATACTATAGCCTCTCCCTCAGAAAGAGTTCTTAAAAATTCACCAGCAGCTTCCTCATCAAAGGAATCAATACTTAAAAACTAATTCAACCATCTGCACATACTAAATGCCTGAGCTATTTGAGGGTCTTGTGTTAAGGCTTCATGAGCCACTGGTTCATGTCGTACTAGCTGACCACCCATAATTGCAACCGTTTCTGCTAAAACCCTGAATCTCAACCTCTCTTGAATATTTGAAAAACACTTTTATTTGCTCTGCTTCTTTTTTTCGACTTCTTTACCCTTTTACTTTACCAGAAATGATATAAAAGACAATTGCATGCAATGATTTTTAGGAACTACTTAATTAAGCAGATAACTTGCTGATCAGGGAAAAGCATGCATTCATTTGGTGGCATGTATGATAAAAATTGTCTTTACTAGACGTGGCAATAGCAAAAGGAAAGAATTTTAAATAGATTATCCCTGCCCCCTACTTAAGATTTAACATGTGTCCACACGTGTGAAAGGATAGGCAAGGAATTGGCAGTAATGACTGATAGACATATTGTAATAAATGAATAAATAAAATGAATGAATGATGTAACAAATAAAAAGAATATCGTGTACCTTGTAATTAATGCCTGCGGATGTTGGGAGATATCACAACACAACTAGAAATGACTGCTTGAAAAGAAACCATAAATAAAGGTGGTACGACAGATGGATGACGTGGATGGGTGACATAGAAAAGAAAAATGGAATGAGTGAATGATGGTGATGGATGGTGATGGAGAAAGTGGCTTTCATAAAAAGAAAACCTTTGTTATGGACGTACAACATACTTTCAAAGAGATGCTGTAGGAAGAAGACTGAAGCCTTTTGCTGCATAAAGGTCAGTGGCTGTAGGGGAAACAAACTGTTTTATAAATTGTTTTTTTGATGCAGGCTTATGGTATAACCGAAGACGGTGTCCATTAACCAATAGTTTGAATCAAACAGGATCGATTGTTGCCAACTAAACTGAACCATTATCAAATACATTTTCAATTTCATACGAACCAAGCCATCATAAGCTTACCTTGATTCTCTTTATACCTGGAGTCGTAAAGTATAGCCCAATCACCAACAGAGAAATGCTTTGTGCGGATAATGCGGTCATGCCATTTCTTCCTTTGCTACTGTATTACTTATGTATGTTGCAGGGCAGCCTTCCGCATTTCATCAAATGCATTCAACTGGAGAAGGCATTCCTTTTGAGCTTTAGAAAGATCAATGTGTAATTGAAGAGCAGTCCTCAAAGTCTTATGTTCAAACTCAATTGGCAATATGGCAGGTTTTTCATAAAGTAACTCAAAAGGGGTAAACCCTGTAGTTGTTTTCCATGTTGTTCTATAAGCCCAGACTGCTTCTGGAGGATGACTGCTCCAGTCTTTCTTGTGTAACTGGACTATTTTTGTAAGGATGGCCTCCAGTTCTCTATTAGTTACCTTTGCCTGACCATTGGCTTGAGGGTGATAAGGGCTTGATTTTCTATCTAATCTTATAGTCATTCATCAATGCAGTGATAAGGTTTGAAGTGAATTGACCTCCCTAATCAGTAACAAGTTCTCTCAGGACTCCAAATCTGGTAAAAATTTGTTCATAAAGGAAATCAGCAACCTTGTTGTCACGTGCATGTGTCATTGCCTTTACTTCCACCCATTTTTTCACATAATCAGTGCAAACTAAAATGTAGGATTTTCCATTGGATGGAGGATCAATTGGTCCAACAAAATCCATTCCCCACTTATCAAAGGGAGTAACCACCACTTGTGGATACAAGGGCATTTCATCAGACTTCGTTGGTCTCCCCATTCTTTGACATCTGTCACATTTCCTTGTGTAGTGTGGGTCAATAGTACCCTGTATTAAGCACTTTCATTGATGTTCTTTTAGATGCAAAGTGCCCACCACATGGCTCATCATGAAAAGCATGCAGAATGTCATATGTCTCATCTTCTCTAACACACCTTCGCATGACTTGGTCAGGCCTTGTATAAAACAAATAGTCTGCAATCCATGAAAAGTTAAAACTTTTCTCAATCAACAGCCTCTTGTCCTTTGGTGAGAAGTGAGCTGGTATTTTGCTCGCTGCTAAGTAATTTGCAATATTTGCATACCATGGAGTTCTAGCAGCAATAGAAAATAGATGCTCATCAGGAAATCTATCATCAATTATTTCAGATATGGCAGGTGTAGCTGTTTGAAGTCTTGACAAGAAATCAGCCACCACATTTGCCTTCCCTGGCTTGTCAATAACTATGATATCAAATTCCTGCAACAATAGTAGCCACCTTGCTAATCTACCAAATATGGCAAGTTTATTAATAAGGTACCTTATTGCTACATGGTCTGTATGAACAAATATTTAGTAACCAGTGACATAATGTCGAAACTTGTTCAGAGCATACACAACTGGTAGCAATTCTTTTTCTGTGACAGTATAGTTTAATTCTGGTCCTTGAAGATTTTTGTTGATGAAATAGATGGCATGCTCTATGGAATTCTCTTTCTTTCCTAACACTGCCCCTATGGCATAATCAAAAGCATCAATGTGTATATGAAAGGGTAGACTCCACTTCGGTCCTTGAAGAATAGGTACTTTAGTAAGTAAGTCCTTAAGCTGCAGAAAATATTTGTCATAGGCCTCAGTCCAGTGAAATTCAGAATCCTTAGTTAGTAAGGCATACAATGGACTAGCTATTTTGTTGAAATCTTTGATGAACCTTCTATAATATCCAACATGTCCTAAGAAGCTTCTAACATCCTTTTGTTTCATAGGTGGTGGCAAGGTTAGAATAACTTCTATTTTTGTAGGATCAACCTGAATTCCAGCTGGAGAGATATGATGGCCTAAAAAAATTCCCTCTTGCATCATTATAAAACACTTTTCACTATTTAAAGACAAATTATGCTCCTTACATCTTTTCAAAACTTTCTCCAAATTTGATAATGCTTCTTCATAAGTTACTCTATAAGTGGTGAAGTCATCCATGTAGATCTCCATAGAATCATGAGAAATATCAGAAAAAATACTAATTACTGCTTTTTGAAATGTGGTGGGAGCATTACACAGACCAAAAGGTAGGACAGAGTAAGCAAAATTCCCCCATGGACAAGTAAAGGTTGTTTTATCCTGATCCCCAAGGGAAATTTTAATTTGATTATACCCACTATATTCATCTAAAAATGAGAAATACTTTTTACCAAACAATGAGTCTAATACTTGATCAACAAATGGCAGTGAAAAGTGATCCTTTTTAGTTGTAGTATTCAGCTCCCTGTAATCTACACAAACTCGCCACTTCCCACCTTTTTTAGGAACAATCACCAATGGAGATACCCATTGACTGTCTGAAATAGGGTAGATGAAACCAACATCAAGCAAGTTTTGGAGCTCATTTTTAACTATTTCCCTGAGTGTTGGGTTTATCCTTCTTTGAGGCTGCCTAACAGGTGAACAATCTTCCTTAATGTAGATCCTATGAGTACAAATTTGAGGATCTATTCCTTTCATATCCCCATAGTCCCATGCAAAAGTATTGTGTTGATCTTGTAGCATTGTGACCAGGGAAGTTTGTTGAACTTTAGGTAGCTTATTATTGATATTCAGATAGTGGCCTGGGGATAGCTCAATTTGTTTGGTAAGATCATTCATGGAATCAATTGGCAAAGGTGGTGTCTATATTTCTTGTGGGAGCAAATGTTGATAAATTGCGGGGATTTTAAATGGCAGGCTCTTAGGACTCAATTGTTGCAGGAAAGATTGTTGAGGACAGTTATTGGGTTCGGATGAGTTACTCATATCAGAATTTGACTGCAAAATTTGGAAAAGCAAGTCACCTTCACTCTAAAGTTGGGAAAATGGATTAGTTTGTAGCATCATTAACTGGGCCAATGAATTGACATCTTCTATTTCTTCTCCTAAGTCTGGCCAAATTAGTTTAGACAAGTCTGGCTGAGGCTGGGTAGGCGGGTATAAAGCCAATTTCTTTGTTGACTGACCATCAGAGATTGTCATGTCTCCAGAATAGCATCCTATAAAGGCATCAGTTGTGGCTAACTATCATCTACCTAGGATGATAGGATATCCCCCCAAAGTTGCTTTAGTGGACAATATGGTAAAATCAACGGGGTATTCCCATGATTCAAGATTGACAATTATATCTTCCACCAGGCCGTCAGGTGTTACAGTGGAACTGTCAGCAAGCTGCAGGACAGTGGGTGTAGACCTAATGGTTAGGATATTCAAATACTCCATAGTATATTTGGTCATTACATTAATGGTTTCACCTAGGTCATTCAAAACATTCTTTACCATCTAACCATTAATATTGACTTGTACCACAGGACTTCCAGGGTCAGCATATTTTGGCATGACTACCTTCCCTAACATAATATCTTCCAATTTTCCAAGAACATGGATAGTGTGGAGATCCTTTTTCTTTCTTCCAGGTTTCTTCAAATAGACCTCCTTAATGGTTTTTCCATAAATTGGGACATCTTTTATGGCTTGAAAGAGGAGAATTTAGATATGTACATTCTTTAGCTGATCCAAAATATCAAAGGTAGGCTCTTCCATGGACTTGGGTGTAGTGTCTTGCAATCTCTGAGGAAAAGGTGGTTTTACTGGGTACTGTAGGATAGGCTCCTTAGAGGTATTTTCTAATATAGGTATCTATTTTGTAGGACCAGTTAGTTTTTCAACAAAGGGAGGATCTTGTATTTCAGTAATTACTAGTGGTTGTGGAGCAGGTAGGGTGGTTCCAGACCTGAGATGAATATCATTAATATTCGGGGCATAGGCTAGATACTGATTAGCTTCTGCAAAATACATAGGTTGTTGTTGCTGCTGCTTGTTATTAGGATTTGGTAATGGTTGAGCAAGCATAGGCGTTGGTTTTGGAGGGCCAGTATTTGTAAGAGATGCAACAGGAGGCGACATAAGAGCCAGAGGTTGCGACTGTTGTGGCTACAGGAATTCAGGGGATTGATTCTGCCATTGTTGAGAGCTTCTCCACTGAGGATTCTGCTGCCAGTTACCTTGGGGTGGAGCCCATTGTCCTTGTGGGTGATGCCAACCTCCTTGAGGAGATTGCCATTGTGAATTTGGATAGCTAGGCCATTGTGGTTGAGAGGTATTCCATGATGGTGATGGGCCATATGTAGGTTGCCATTAGTTACTATAATTAGAGTAAGGATTTCCAAAAGTTAGAGGGTCTTGAGACATACCTTATCTTTGAGCCCATGGACGTCTTTATGCAACATAGAATACTTGGTCCTTCTAGTGCCTTAAAGTCAGTAGGTAATTGCTTAGCCTCCATATTAGCCACCATCTTACATCTGCAGTCATGCTTCTTTTGTCGACAATGTGGATAGAACTTGGCCAAGATTGCTCCAGCTTCCTCATGTTTCTTTCGAGCTTGCATAGTATCCAACTGTGTAGCCATATTATTTATGATATCATGCTTGAAATCAAACAGCAAATTTGAAATCTCCATCCGTGAAACTCCATTATTAGAAGATTTTCCCATTGTGACCTGATGACCTCTTCCCTTCTTGACAGTTGTTCGAGAGTAATTGCAGCATATGTCCTTAATATCATCCCAAGGCACTTGGGTTATATCTCCTCCTCCCATTAGATCCAAAGCATCAATACAGGAATCATTGATTCCCCTCAGAAAAAGTAATTTCTAAGATTCTTCATTGAGAGTATGGTCTGAATTCTTCTTCAAGGAAAACAAAAACCTTGAGATATAGTCTTCCAAGCTTTCATCCTCCTTCTGCTAAATTCGGAATATATCATCACCCTTATTACCACTCTTGCAATATTCCTTATATTTCTCAAGAAACTTAGTTTGCATGAGTGCCCAACTATCAACAACATTCCTCCCCAAACTCATGAACCATCTTAAAGCACCCTCCTTCAAAGTAGCAGGAAATAATTTCAGCTTATGAGCATCTGTGGTATAATCATAACTTCGATAGAGGATGTCGAACTCAAACAAGAAAGTGTTTGGGTCCTCTGTAACTAATCCATAGAACTTGGGAAGTAATGAAGAAGGAATATTTTTGAGGTTATCATTATCTTGCTGGGCAATAATAGGGAATTCAAAAGCAGGAGGTCGATTAGGTGGATTTTGTGCCATATCTGCTTGATGAAGTATCAGAGAAAATGGATTTTCCTGGGGTTCTTCGTCAGCAAGATCAAAGGGAAATTCAGCGAGTGGGTCTTTAGCAAATGGGTTGATATCTCGGTTTCCTTCTTCCTCAAATAGATTATAGGCTCGTTCAAAATCACTGCCAGTGAAGGAAGGGTTTTGTAAGAATCTCCCTAGAGCGTCTCTTCTTCTATGCATGTAACATACTCAATTGAAAATTAAAGGTTTTGAAAATTCCAGAGTAAATACACTAAACTACTGCTAACAATGACTATGATAGGTTCTTAGCTTGACACCATCCCCAACAACGGCACCAAAAATGGTTGTCGCCCACAAAAGGATATAAAATTCACAGTAAATCCTAACTTTGGAATTGGACATTTTAGTAGGTGACTAACATCTTCTCAATGTCGTTCATTTACTTGTCAAACCAGGGAACGTATACTTGAAATGGAGCGGCACTGTATGTGCACTAAGAACTGATTTTAGCCACAACCTATTAGAAATAAATGCTTGAAAAGAATTATAACTCTGATGCAGAAACGTGAAACAAAGTCTTACTAACTTAAGCATCACTTAACTAAAGCAGGAATCGTAATAACCATTACTGGGAAAACAAACCATGAATTGGCCTTATGCTACAGGAACAGACATAGGAATGGATTCCTTATGCTACAAGAATAGTTTTAGACTGAGTTTGCATTAAAACTTACTGAATGAAATTCTAATAGATAAACAACAGGAAGTAAACAACTAACTACAGATACTTACTAAGTGGGCCCCCTTAGCAAGCATCAACCAATTTAAACAAGAGTTGAACTCAAAACATCATTGGCTTTTTATTCATGAACTCGAAATCACATAAATGGTTGTTATGCTTGTAAGAAAACTTTAACACAAAGCTCTACTTTTCATTATAACAGTAACTTTAATACACTATGTTCTATTTCTACTCTCTAGTCTAATCTCTGCTCTATCATCTCGTTCACTCACTCAGGAGGAACATTTATTTAAAGAGAAACAGCTAACTAACTAACTAACAGAGAAAGATGTGGATATAAATGCCGCCTGAAACTAAGGAACAGATTTCATAAATGCAAGTCTATCTGCTCAACAGATTCAGAGGAAATCTAGAAATCCACTCTTCCTAGATTGATGATCCATTCGGTTTCTTCCCAATGACCCGAACAAAGAATCCTTGCTTGAAACGACTCCTTCGATGGTATGCTGGAAACGACTTTTTCCGCAAGGCCATGTTTTGTTGTGCATTGACCCATTCATGCCAGCTTTTAACAACCTATAGAACACATGGAAATAGAGGCAAAAGAAGGCATGCACTCATAACAGAACAATACTCCTCATTAATCACATCCATCAAATTCATCTTACTTATCCAAAAACTACATATATCGTATCAGTCAATTGGGAGGTCAAAACAGGGTAATGATCATAGATATACTAAGATATTTAGGCTGCAAGAATATAGGAATGCTTGCCATGGAATACTACCCATTAACATGAAAAGTTTATAACCACAGAGTTTAAAACATCCATAAAAGAGAGCAAGGGCTTTTAAAACTATAACATGATATCCAAATTATAATCATATTTTGGGCTCATCAATGCCACCGCAATCTAGTCGATCGATCCTAATGGTAGTGCAGTGTACTGCACTACCGCCCAGCTTCGTCAAGGCCTTCATAGTCTAGTGGTATATACACCAAGACTGAGCAATGAGACCACCATGGTATGGCAGTAGGCACTCAACCACCAGTCCACCACCTTCACCATGCCACCGTTGAGGCTTGCGCAACCCTCTGTAGTATGGAGGTAACCTACATGTTCTAACAGTCAATTCCACCACACTACCACGCCTTGACCACGAGACCTCTGTGGTAAGGAGGTAAGCCTCTCCACCGACCACCACAGCTTACCGCACCATGGCCAAAAGGCCATCATGGTATGGCAGTAAATGTTCTTGCCGACTCTCATAGTCTACCGCATCATTGCACCTTCTCCGAGCAACCCCTGCAGTAATGAGGTAAGAGATCCGATCAAAAACCCAGTCCACCACATCACTGCCAGGGAAGGAGAGTGACTTTGAGGTATGGAACTAACACCACCCAACCACACAACCACGCCTCCAAGAGATGCCCCCAGTGGTAGAGCGGTAAAGGCCATAAATGAAGGAAATCCTTAAACAAAGGTTCCAATCCAGAAGTTGAGGCACCTATTTCCAACAAGCTCCCACTTGATGAAGACTTGCTAGCTTCCTCTATTCTTTGAATTTACTGACAATCATAGGCTTTATGGCCCATTGATCTTGCACACCATCTGAACTTGTTCGTGCTCACTGACTTTTTCAATGCATCAACAACATTCTTCAAAGTATCCACCTTCTCTAAAAAGACCTTTCCATCCTCCACCATATCCCTAAAAAAGTGATATTCCACATCGATATGTTTCGTCCTGGCATGGAAAGTTGGATTTTTCACCAAGAAAATGGCACTCTTACTGTCATAGCAAATAGTAATCTTCCCTACATCAAAACCAATATCATAACACAAATGACTCAGCCAAACAACTTCTTTGCTAGCGAGTTTTGCTGCCAGGTATTCTACCTTCGTAGTGGACAAAGCAACTACAGCTTGTCGGTTGCTCATCTAGCTAATTGTGCCACCATTTAACATGAAGATATATCCACTGGTGGATCTTTTGTTGTCAATTTCCCCTACCCAATCAGAATCCACATATCCATGAATGATGAGAGTTCTCTGTGATCCAACCAAATTACCATGGTAACATAGAGCATATTCTGAAGTTCCTTTTAAATATCTAAACACTCTTTTCACAGCATCCCAATGTGTCATTCTTGGATTTTCCATAAACTGGCTAAGTACTCCCACTACTTGCATAATGTATAGCCTTGTACAAACCATTACATACATTAAACTTCCAACAACACTTGCATAGGGCACCCTAGTCATGTCCTCCATTTTAGTAGTAGATTTTGGACAATCTTCAACAGATAGCTTCATTCCCTACAAAACTACAACAACTAGTTGCTTGCAATCATTCATACCAAATCTCTCAAAAACGGTGTTAACATACTTACTCTAGCTAACCCAAAGCTTTCTACTCATTATGTCCCTGGTTATTTCCATACCCAGAATATACCTTGTTGCACCCAGATCTTTCATTTCAAACTTTGCAAACAACCGAGACTTAAGATCAGAAATCATAGTCTTACTATTTCCTCTGAACAACATATCATCCAGGTATAGGGTAATAATAAGCACATGATCATTTTCAGATTTGTAATACACACAATGATCATATTTTGATCTCACAAATCCCATAGACAACACAAAAGTGTCAAACTTCTGGTACCACATTCTAGGCGATTGTTTCAAACCATACAAAGATTTCTTTAACTTGTAGACCAGACTTTCTTTACCTTTCTCAATGAAGTGCTCAGACTGGGACATATAAATTTCTTCTTCCACCTCTCCATGGAGAAACGCTATTTTCACATCCATTTGTTCAATCTCTAAGTCATATGTAGCTGCAAGTGACAACATAAATCTTATAGATGTTAGCTTAGCTATAAGGGAAAATATTTCTCCATAATCAATTCCCTCTACTTGGGAATACCCCTTTGCAACCAACCTCGCTTTATACTTTTTAGCACTGCCATCTAGACCAGTCTTCTTCTTAAATACCCATTTACAGCCAGCAAGAATTCTCTATTCAAGCAAAGGTAACAAATCCTAGGTTTCATTCTTTTTCAATGATTCCATTTCTTCATTCATGAGTTTCAACCAAGAATTTGAATCAGACATGCTAATTGCTTCTTTCATAGTCCTAGGTTCATCAGTGCTTGTAATCAAGGCATAGGCACGGTTTGAATCCAACATAGAGAAACCATACCTATCAGGCTGTCATTTTTCACATGTGGACCTTCTTACTGGTTGAGGTTGTGGTTCTTCATCTTTAGAACTCTCAGAGATGCTAGAGCTCTCCTCAGTTTCAGGTACACCATGTAGTTCCTCTTTTTCTAGATTTTGAGGAATTTCAACTACATCATTCTTCTTTTCTTTTTGATTTGTCTCTAACTATGGATCGGTTGTTGAAGGTTTCAGCTCAAGAAATATTACACTTCTTCCATACAAAACCTTCTCAGTATCAGGATTCCAAAGCTTGTATCCTTCAACACCAACACCATAGCCGATGAAGATACATTTAACAATGTTATTCTCCAATTTATATATTTTCTCATTCAGCACATATGCATATGCCTCACAGCCAAAGACACGAATATGTCTCAAAGAGTTCTTCTTACCAAACCACGCTTCCAAAGGTGCCTTATCAACAAAAGCAGAGCAAGGTGAACGATTTACTTGGTAACATGTTGTAGCCATAGCCTCTGCCTAGAACTTCTTCTCCAGACCAGTACTACTCAACATACTCCTTGCCCTTTCCATTAGCATCTTATTCAACCTTTCAGCAACTCCATTCTGTTGTGGAGTATAAGGTGTAGTTTTATGCCTTTTAATCCCATGGTCTTTGTAGTATCTTTCAAAATCTGCAGAACAAAACTCACCGCCATTATCCGTCATCAAACATTTAATTTTCCTTCCAGTCTGATTCTCTACCAAGTTTTTAAACTCTTTAAAATGACTGAACACTTCTGATTTACTTTTGAGGAAGTGTACAAATTCCCTTCTTGAATAATCATCAATAAAAGAAACTTAATATCTAGACTTTGATAATAAAGGAATATTCACTCAACCAAACACATCATAAAGAACATAATCTAGTTTACCAGAAGATTTACAAGGACTCGAATAAAATGAAACACGATGTTGCTTTCCATAAATGCGGTGTTCACAAAAATAGAACTCAAGGTTACAATCAACAAGCCCTTCAACAAGATTTTTATTTTTCAAGGTTTTTAAACCTTTCTCACCTATGTGACCGATTCTATGATGCCACAACATGGTCTTCTCTGTTGGGAGTTTCACCTCCAAGGAATTTTCATCCAGAGGAGTGTCATTCTTCTTCTCTTCATGAGCAGCTTTACCTGACTTTATAGAGACGTTACATTGAACAAGATGTGCATCCATTTTGTACAGACTATCAGTACGTACACCCTTAGCCAAAACCATTGTGCCTCTAGCCATCTTGCATCCTTTACTCGAGAAAGAAACTTCCACACCAGCATCATTAAGCTTACTGACAGAAAGTAAGTTACGAGCCAAACCTGGTATGTGTAGTATATCACCAATCCCTTTGATTCTTCTGTTAGGGAATTGTATTTTGACTTTTCCACAGCCAACAATCTCCAATGTTGAGTCACTTTCCAGGTACACCTTTCCACCATCATACTTTTCATACTTAGTGAACCACTCTCTGTGAGACATCATGTGGAAAGATAAACCTGATTCAACCAACCAGAAATCATCTAATGCCTTTGTCACCAAGGCTACAATGAAGGCATCTGCATCACTCTAAGAAGAGACATTGTCTGAAGAGTTATTCTTCTTCTTCTTCTTCTCCTTACAATCCTTTCAGATATGACTAGGCTGCCCACAGTTCCAGCATTTCACCTTGGACTTTTTACTAGGATACTTTGATCTCCCTTTCGATTTGGATTTAGACTTCTTGTCATTCTTCTTTCCTTTCTCCTTCGATCTACCTCGAATAGCAAGGGCCTCTTTGGCCATCTCTGAAAACTTTCTCTGCATTTCTTCTGATACCAATGAAGCAACTACATCTTCCATCTTGAAAGTAGTTATTGTACTTCCAATAGCCATTACCAGATGATACCAAGTGTCAAGTAATGAACACAACAAAAGCATGCAGTGATCCTCCTCCTCTATCTTCACACCCACAGACGCCAACTGAGCAACACTCATATTAAATGAGTTCATATGGTCTACAAGAGATGCTCCTTCTTCCATCTTCAAGGAGTAGAGCTTCTTCCTCGGGAATAACTTATTCACCAGAGACTTTCCCTGATAAATGTCACCAAGTTTCTTCCATAATGAAGTTGTAGACTTCTCCTCATGAACATTCAGGAGTACAAAATCGGCCAGACAAAGTCTTATCAATACTCTAGCTTTTCTATCTGAGAGATCCCAATCTTCTTGTTTCATAATTTGCGGCATAGTTCCAGACACAGCAATTCAGAGGTATCTATCCACCAACAACTCTTCCATTTTGAGTTTCCACAACTCAAAATTGTCGCCATTGAATTTTTCAATTTCTACTCTCCCTGAAGTACTCACAATCTCAAACAGAAAAAGGTTCTTACTTTGCAAGACTCCCACTGAAACAAGATTAGCAAAATAAACCAGCCCTACTAACAAGGATAACACAACTGGCCAGGCTTTGATACCACTTGAAAGGAAAAGCAAAGGTGAGGAATACGCTTTCCTAATGCTAAAACCTTAGAGGAGAACTGCAAAAAACCATCATTTAAAACTTTCTTGTGTTTAAGATGCACAAACACAATATAACAGGAAAGATAAAAATAAAACATACATAGAGATAACACCAGATATACGTGGGAAAACCCTTTCGGAAGAAAAACCCACCACACAAAGATAAGTCACTTTGTATTACAGTAAATAGATTACACACAAATTTCACAGACCTCACTCTCTGATCATTAGCACACATCAGAAAACTTTAGTTTGAATACACTCATTATTACAATGCTATTACATCATAAAATAAAATGCACACCTCTATTCGCACATTTTTTGTTGGTTCAAACTCTCATTCTTAATCAGGTGTCTTAATTATACACCTTCTTATTGACAGAAAAATCCAATCACTTCCTATCCAAGTCACCTTGCAATCACACATCGGGCCATCCTGCATTTAATTTTGCTTCCTATAATCGGATCTTGTCACCCGTTGAATCAGGTCTAGCAATTAATGCTTTCACTACTTTAAGCAATCGACCAATCAATTATTGATTTACAAAAGCAATGTAAAATCAATGATTCTTATCATTCCACGTGTCATAAAATTAAATTTTCATCGCTTTGATCATGATTCATACTTTCCACCCAAGCATCGAGCTTCTCTTATCGCGCCACCGCAAGCTAGTCGATCGATCCTCATGGTAGTGTGGTGTACCATGCTATCGCCCAGCTCTATCAAGGCCTTCGTGGTCTGGTGGTATATACACTGCACCACCATGATCGAGCGATGAGACTACCACAGTATGGCGGTAGGAACTCAACCACCAATCCACCACCTTCATTATGGCATGACTGAGCCTTACGCAACCCTTTGCGGTATGGAGGTAACCTACCTATTTTGACCATCAATTCCACTGTGCTATCATGCCTTAAACACGAGACCTATGTGCTAAAGAGGTAAGCCTCTCCACCAACCGCCATGGCTTACCATGCCACCATGCCATGGCCAAAATTCCATCGCAGTATGGCGGTAAATGTTCTTGCCGACTGTCATAGTCTATTGCACCGTTGCACCTTCTCCGAACAACCCCATGGTAAGGAGGTAAGAGATCCGGCTGAACCGACAGTCCACCGTGTCACCACCAGGGAAGGAGAGTGACTCTATGGTATGGCACTAACACCGCCCAACCAAATACCGAATGAAAGAGGCTCGCGATAAGGTGAAAAACCACGCAACCGTGCCTCCAAGAGATGCCCCCAGTGGTAGAGCGGTAAAGGCCAGAAATGAAGGAAATCCGCCAAGTCTTAAATAGAGGTTCCAAGCCAGAAGTTGAGGCACCTGTTTCCAACATTTTCTAGTCCTAGATCAAGTTGTCAAAGATGAGAATACCATGGTGGATCTGAGGCATAATTTTGTTGCTAGTTTGATGTTGTCCCTCATCAACTGGGGTGAGAAAGAGGTCGACGATCTCGACATTTTGACAAAGCCTATTGAGTTAAGAATGAAATAGTGGATCAATGATCAAGTTCCTCCATTAAAGATAGAAGGAGTAACCCTAACATACACAGAATTATAGGATCTACATGAGAGTGAAACTAATAGTGCTTTTTCCCCTATTGTCCCAGTCGAGGGGACTTTGATGTCTCCTCCCACTACACGGTCCTATAGGAGAGGGGGACCAACCACTGCAAGGCCCCAAGTCACAAAAGGCCAAGAGCGAAAAGGCTACCCTAACTTACCTCAGTCACAAGGATGATTAGGATAGGGGGGATCATAATGATGAATATTATGGTTCCTTCGATCACTCTACAATCTTGAGAATCAAAGGGAGACTAGGTGAGTTTCTTTTTAGGGTCAACTCTACGTCTCAGATAGCTCTCTGTCATAGGACAAAACTGTGGTTCAGGGACAACAATACATTGTACTAGCATTCGTTCAGCCAGAAAACTAGAGAGACGAGGTTAAATCCTTAAGAAAGCACTGCTAGCCTCGTTTAGAAGTTTTTTGAACAGCAGAATGAGATTAAGAAGAATGAAACAGAAATACAAATGTGATAAAAGAAATATATTACCGCAAGGGTGACGAAGATAATTTCATACAACAATCCTCTCACTAGCTTGCTTTGATATCTCTCCACCTGCACGCAGAAAAAAGGGGGAAATGTTGGGGTTAGTTAGGGGCCTGCCTTAGTAAGGCCCTATTTTGGTGTTTCCACCTCCATGGACAACTAAGTTTGCAATGATAGGAATAAAGATAAAGAAGGGGATACAAGCTATGTAAACAAAAGACACTACAAACAGTACGTGCTTACTCAACCAAAGATGATAGAGGAGATGATAGGAGCTTACCGCTTCCATCCAAAGTGCTCAAGGCTTGTGGAGCCGAAAATAAGAGGAACTCAAGCCTCTGTTGCAATGGTGTTTGTCCAACGCTCGCACTATCAGAGTGATGGAGTGGTAGATTGTTGTAATGGAGTGTAAAATGCTGCTACAAAGCTTGAAGTGAAATGAATGGAATTAAGAGAGTACTCAAACAATCTTGCAAAACCTTAGAATGGATGGAATGGTCAAGAATATGAAGGAAAAGATGAAAAACGGCCATATTCGGGTCGACCAGCCGAATGGAGGCGTTACTCTTCGACTTCCAATCAATAGTGTAACATCTTTGCAGACTCCAACCATAGGAATCTTCTAGGGATGTAAGCATTTCACGCGTATGTCTACGCATCACACAGGCATCCCCGAAATAAACGCCCCCACTGACACACAAAAAATGCGCCAAGTGTGATGTGGACAGTGGGCTTAAGTGGCATTAAGCCTCCGCCTTAGGTTTTCTAAAGTGTAAGGGGGTAAAAGAGAATTTGCGTTAGGGGTGAAAATTCATGCTTATACATTTTTCCCCCACTTTAACGAGCACAAGTACTGATGAGTGCTTAGGTAAAGTAGAGTAGAAGAAAGTAACAAAGTAAGAAAAGTATACCTAAACTGATGAGGAAGCAGAGCACGGTCGGGTGAACTCAGAAGTGCAGGAAAGAACTTCATAGTTTCATGGAACTACAAAGTTGAAGTATGAAAGTGCCCCATAGGCTAACGGTCTTGCAAGGGAGGTATCCTTCAAGAACTCTCACATGAAGGAAACCAAGAAAATCACCTTACAGACCCACAGACCTACAAGGAAGGTATCCCCCAAGGACTCTTACATGAGGGAGACTGAGCAAAAGAGACTCTATAGAGTCAGAGACGGTGACATGTTTTCCAGCAAATAGAACACATTAGGAAGCGACCGCGTAGGCCAGTGAATAGATAGTCACATAGACCAATGCTAAGTTGTAAGACTTTCAAAGGGTCCCTCAGGAACCCTTCAAAAAGGAGGGTCCACTCAAGGGACACACTATTTGAAAAGTAAAGTCTAGTCAGGTTGTCGCCAAGCTAGATGTAAGGATGCAAAGTAGGCCTAGTCGGGCTACCCCCAGACTAGAAATGAAGAAGTAAAACTGGTCTAGTTAGGCTGCCCCCGAGCTAGATGCAAGGGTGTCAAACCGGTCTAGCCAGGCTGCCCTCGGGCTAGACAGCATAGAATTTTGCTGAAAGCTTTCGAAGGGATCCCTTGGGAGCTCAACATGAAAGGGAGGGGTCCACTCAAGGGACACACTATCCAAAATCAATCATCTTCTTTCTTGAATCAATTCATCATCAAGGAATCCTTTCGAATGATGTTCACTTCATCAAGGAATTCAAAAGGAAGGAGATGCACCCATGTGAGGGGAAGACGAAGACCATTCTCGCTTTGGAGGAGGATTTCAAAAGTCCTTTCTTTACAAACCCATGATGAAGAAAACATGTTCCATTAGGGTTTCAAGTCGAGAATGCGATTCTAACAAAGAAGTGTGTGAAGGATCTTTGAGAAAAGATTCTATTGGCAATGAATGCATTTTCTAAAGATCATGCAATGTAGAAGTAACATTGTCACACATAAAAGGGACAACTCAAGCAAAGAAGAGAGAATGGTAATGAGAAAGGAAAGGAAAAGAGAACACAAATAAAGGGTAGAGGGGGATCTAGTTTTGTGAGGTCAGATCTACCTTTATTTATAAGTAATAGTTAGCCATGGTGAGAGGTGAAATATCATCAATCCCCAACCAGATCAGGAAAAATCCATGAAAGACAAAGTAAAATAAAAAAATTGGGTCAACATGGAAGGAGGCCTAAATGCTCTCGACACTTTGTATCATCCACAATTTACCAAAATCCAATCACAAACATGGAAGAAGAAGATACACATAGAGGAAGGTTTACAATATAAACATCATGCCTGTATCCAAGCACTAATAGGGGTGACGAGGGCCATCTAGGCACATATAGCATGATTACGGGGGAACACGTCGCATCACACACACACACACACACACATCTAATCTAAAGATCAAGAAGAGGTTCTCCCCCTAACACTGGTCAACCAAGAGGTCGTCAGCTTCCCACTCTAGATCATTGTAGGGGGAAGGATAACGAGCCTACAACGGTGTAATGTTAAGGGGAGGAGATTCTAATCCTCCCTTAATAAGGGCCAAGGTAGAGGGACCAGTGAGGTCTCCATCGCTTAGCTCTCTTTGTTCTAAGGTCAATGACTTTGTGAAGATCGTTGACAAGGTTGAAACTTCATCCACCGAGTTGAAGATACACTTGACGTGAGTGCCATGCTTCACCTCGGCAGACGAAGGATTTTACACCCAAGGTTCACCGCTAGGCTCACCAAGAGACTCGGGAGCGGAGACAAACTCAGGGGAGGAAAGAGTTGGTTCCATCACTATGATAGAACAAATTAGTGCGAGGCCACCCTTCAAAGAAGGTGGGCTCTTCTAAAATCCTCCCTTGCTCGAGGGACCACGCTCTGCCTTCTTCTTCATCGGAGGAGGTGAACTCCAGACAAACAAAGCAAGGGGGATTGAAGGAGAAGAGGAAAGAACAAAAAAAGATACAATTGAGGTATTAACCATATCCAGGGGCTTTGGGAAAGGTGAGACATTCAAAACGGAGGTTAGAAGGGGTGGCTCCACCAAAGGAGCGATAAACACCTGCACCTTTCCAGGTGCATGTGCACTCACAACGGGAGCCGAAAGAGATTAAGAACTAGTTAGATTAAAGGAAGAAGAGGGGAAAGAGGAGGGAACAGTAGGAGGTTATGTCTTCTCCTCCTTCTTCTATGAGGAGGCTTGCTCAGCCAGCAGAGCCTTTCGTCGATGCTTGCGCTCGTGTGCAAGGAAGTTTCTATGGAATTTCGAACCAAGAGTTGGAACAAGCAAAGTGATGAAAGGATTCTATTCAGTCATGGGGGTGTCTTCCACAATTGTTTCCAATGGAAATATAGACTCCTAAATGGGAGAAAAAAGGGTAGGTTCATAAATGGCAGGAGGAATTGACTCTACTGCCTTAGAGGTGGATCCTTTTCTATTTGAGGGAACAGGAAGAAGTTGAAGGGAAAATTCTCTCTACGAGCATTTCTTTCTGCCATACAAATAGTACTAAGGTCTTGGGGACCCATTAGGGAGATCCAATATCCTAATCTTGGGCATTTTCCATGGAGGCATCATCAGACTCAGTGGGTAGAACCCGGGCTTGTTCATCCAATACTCTTCCCAAGAGAAGGGAGTAGACGAGTCAACCCAAGAGGGAGCGAGCTTCTCCTTTCCCTTTCAAGAGGAGGAGGCAATTGGATACTTAGCTACAAGAAGATTCAATTTCAGTTGTCCCTTGCCTCCAGTCTTATACCTCACATAGTTCTTGTAAGGTAGGTTTGTTCTATGTGGGAGCGGACCAATGGGAGTGGGCCAAAAGTGATCCAGCGAGTATCCCCCACGAGATACCACACACTAATATCCTATATCATGCATGACACCGTCATGGGAAAAATTAAGGAATTTATGGATTACGGAGGTGATCCCATTTATGGAAGCCATCCAAGGTATGTCTAGCTTCACTCTAAATAGGTCTGACTCAGGAATAACGTCGAAGACCACGTCTACATTCTTGGGTCCAACTAGGACGAACAATGTTATCGATCCATAAATTTTAAGAGAAAGTCCATCATGTGTACGGATGATCGATTTTTCTTTTTGTATTCCTCCCTTTGTAGGGAATTTAAGAGTAATGTCTCCTATGTGATTAAATTCACTCTACTCATAGGGTTGACTAAGACCCCTGTCATAATGTTATCATTGAGGCGAGCGAGAATATAAAGCGGAGAAGGCTTACCATTTGTTGGTACATCTTGTGGAGTAAAGGTTAAATCCAACAAACTAGTCACAAGATGAGGAGAGGGAGAAATGGTAATCATGTTAACATATGCTTTGGGGCAAGAAATAGAATTAGAGGGTTCGATAATCATGTTAGCAGAATGTGTCAGAAATGGGTCCATGTATATCTGCAAGTCACTATTAGTTTTTTCCACTAACTTGTTCATGTTTCTCTTACTTCCATCAAGACGGATAGTGTCATCCTTGATGCGATCATGTATCTCATGATGTAGGTGCATGCAGCATTCGATATCGTTTCCATTAACTCGATGGTACTGACACTATGTGTTTTATTCATACCAATTAGGGCATGATTCTCTAACTAGTTTAGGGGGTAGCAGGGTAAGGATTTTATCTTTCAGCAAATTTTTCAAGATGGAAGAATAAGATTATGATAGCTTCATAAACTTTAGGTCACGTCTGAGGCCATTGTTTTCTATAGTGGATACTACATTCACAATAGTTTTACCTTATCTAGAGATCGGTATGATAGATCTTCCTTTAGAACAAGAGCATGAGGGAGGACCCTTGAACTAAACTACCATCTACTAGTATTCTCGTAAATCCACACACAAATGTGCTATAGAAGGATACTTCATGAGGATGAACTTCTCTTGCCAAGGCCTTTGTAAGCTCCGTATGAACACCTTCTATATATTAGAGTCGGGTAACAGATATGAGATCTATGAGAAGAGTGCTTGGTAGCATGCTATAAAGCTTGTAATCTTTTCATTCTCCCCTTGTTTGCACTGAACAAGGTCTAATAAGGTCATCTTTGGTCTGATATTAGCTTGGAATTGTCGCAGGAACTGGTTCACAAGCTGATCGAATGTGAAGATCGAATTATCAGGCAAAGAACAGTACCAATCTAGTACTGTATCTTTGAGGGATCGGAGAAATAGTTTTTCCATCAACGCATCGTGATGGAAAATTTTTGTGCATAAGGCATTAAAGGTGGACACATGTGTCTTTGGGTCCCCTTTACCACCGTATTTTTTGAATTTGGGAATCTCCATCCCTTGCAGGAAAGGACTGTTTAAAATTGTAACCGACAACGGGTTGTGTCAGAAGAAAGGTTGGAAAATAGGTTGGATTGAGGCTTGGGAAAGGTTTTCCAGTTGGTTCTGCATCTTCCCCATATTTTGAAGAAGGGTATTCAGAATAGGGTCATTAGAAGGCATAGGGCCACTAGAACCACCACCAGTGTTGCCACCTAGACTGCCACCATGACCACCGTCGGAGACACCACTAATGCCACCACCACCAGTGTAACTTCTATCAGAGCCACCACCACCATGACTTCTGTCGGAACCGCCTCTGCCAATGCCACCCCCACTTCTGAAGTTTCTGCCACCAAAGCAACCACCTATCATCCCACCAAATCCTCCACCATCAGAGGTGGTGGAAGGGGTGAAGTGGAAACTCAAAGGGTTCCTATTTACTTTGACAGTTTCAAAATTCTCAGAATTAGTGGGTACACTGATCGAAGGAATCGCGTCAGCTATATATACAGTTGTAGGAGGCATCGACATCTCTAACTATCTTTCCCATTCCTCAAAGAGGCCACCTTGTGTCATGCGACTATGGCTCGAGGGGGTGCATGCTTTGGCTAGATGAGTGAGACTAGCTAAGAGCTCTACGCCTATCCGGTCCTTTTCCACCATTTATCTTATTTCACTAATAACTTTAGCAGCCCTAGCCATCTTCGGGTTTCCTTCCAGGTGATTTTTTAATGCACCTAACCCTTTACCAAGGCTGGTGACATATTTGGAATGGATACAAATGGCCTCATGCTCATCTACGGATGAGGAGGTCGGTGATGTAGGAGGGGTAGGGATGCGATTAGTTTCATCAAGAAACCTATATTTTCCTTGCGATACATGCTCCTGTGTGGGTAGACCAACCACAGAACCAGAGAAAAGGTTTGTAGTGAAACTAGAGGAGACCTTCATCTTTTCCATCAGAAGGTGTCACAAACTTCTTCTGACAATATTCCTAGAGGTCGTAGACTAGGTTGTGAAGCTCATAAACTTTCACAACACACAAGGGTACAACAACCAAGAGGTATAAGATAAAAAGTTCAGAACATCGACAAATGGGTAGACATTGGTTCACGTCCGGTTCACCAAAAATGTGAGAGGGGGACTAACCACTACAAGGCCCTAGGTCACGAAAGGCCAAGAGCGAAAAGGCTACACTAACTTACCTCAATTGCAAGGATGATTATGATAGGGGAGGGATGAGAATACTGAAGACTATGGGTCCTTCAATCACTCTGCAATCCCAAGAATTGAAGGGAGACTAGGTGAGTCTCTTTTTAAAGTCAAATATATGTCTCGGATAGCTCTCTGTCAGAGGACAAAAGCGTGATTCAGAGATGACAGCATGGCGCACTAGTGTCTCACAGGCGCGTTGGCATCCGTACAACTAGAAAACTAGAGAGATAAGGTTAAATCGTTAAGAAAGGACTACTATCCTAGTTTAGAGGTTTTTTGAATAGCAGAATGAGATTAAGAAAAATGAAACATAAATATGAATGTGATAAAATAAATATATTACCACAAGGGTGATGAAGATAATTTTGTACAACAATCCTCTCACCAGCTTGCTTCGAGATCTCTCCACTTGCACATAGAAAAAGAGAGAAATATTGGGATTGTTTAGGGGCCTACCTCAGTCAGACCCTATTTTGTTGTTTCCACCTCTATGGATAGCCAAGTTTGCAACAATAGGAATAAAGATAAAGAAGGGGATGCAAGCTACATAAATAAAAGACACTACAAATAGTACGTGCTTACTCAACCAAAGATGATGGAGGAGATGAGAGGAGCTTACCACCTCCGTCCAAAGTGCTCAAGGCTTATGGAGGACAAAATGAGAGGAAATCAAGCCTCTGCTCCAATGGTGTTTGTCCTATAACTCGCACTATCAGAGTGATGGAGTGGTAGATTACTGTAATGGAGTGTAAAATGTTTCTACAAAGCTTGAATTAAAATGAATGGAATGGAGAGAGTGCTTACACGATCATGCAAAACCTTAGAATGGATGGAATGGTCAAGAATATGAAGGAAAGGATGAAAAAAGACCATATTCAGGTCGGCTAGCCGAAGGGAGGCATTACTCTTTGACTTCCAATTGAAAGTGTAACGTCTCTACAGACTCCAGCCGTAGGAATCTTCCAGGGATGTAAGCACATTGTGTGGACGTCTACGCATTGTGTAGTCATCCCCAATAGAAACTCCCCCATCAACGCACAAAACAGGTGCCAAGTGTGATGTGGATAGTGGACTTAAGTGGAAGTAATCCTCCACCTTAGGTTTTCTAAATTGCATGGGGGTAAAAGCGAATTTTCATTAGGGGCAAAAATTCATGCTTATACAAGTCCAAAAGAGAAAAGAAGCAACTGAGCACCAACCCCAGCCCCATGTATATTCAAGGAAGGCCTTGGAAGGTGAATCTTCCAAGAAGCCAAAGAAATCAGGAAATTTTATAGAAATTCCCACCATTCAGGAGAGGAACAAGATGTCAAGTAGCCAAGGTCCCCACCTACTGCCTCCACTCTCGCAGCCACCACCATTGTTGTTACTTCCACAGTTGCTTCTCCGAGTGCTTCTCAGGTGATGGTTGCCACCTCTCCACCTACGATGGACATTTCAGTCCACCTTGCATCTACCCCACCCACTACGTAGGTCATAGCCATAGATTCCTCATCGATTACCACTTCTCTACTCTCTTCCTCATCCATGTCTCTGTCATAATCTCTTCCTCTTTCCACCATGGCGATAATGCCTCATCTCTCCCTTCCAGAGTCCTTTAACAAGTACATGCAAAATATCCACTTAGAGCTTTCGAGAGTGTTTACGAATCCTGTGGTGCAGGCTGCCCTGGCTCAGGCTATTGTCAGTTTCCATGCCCCTACTATAACAAATCCCCCTAGAATGGAAGCAATGGTGTAAATCTTTGAGCAGTTGGATAGGAAAGAAAGGGAAGCAAGAAAAAGAATAGAGGAAGAGGCGGATGACTACCATGAGCATCCCATATATAAACATCTAGTAATTGATGAATTAGTGCATGAAGGGGAGGAAACAAAATCCTTTGAGGAAGATGTTGAAGGGTTAGGCACCAAGTATATTGTGGAAACATTTGACTCGAAGGTCGAGGAGGAATTGGCTCAATAGCTTAAGGGTGTTGGAGAAGAAATTGAAAAGCAACCTTACGATGAACAGAAGGATACAGATGAGAAAATGGAGGATACTAAACCTCCAATAGGGGGGCGAGACCAGAGCCCCGACCATGATAAAGAGGTGCCTCCTTCAGAGGAATAGGAACAAGAGGAAAAGGAAAAGAAAGAATAAGATAAGCCTAAAGAAGAGGTTGAAACAAACAGGAGCTCAAAAATTGAACATTATGAAAAGCATGGGCATGAGTAAGAAGAAAGAACATCTAAAGGGCAAGACATCCCAAAGCATCATGCAACCACCAAATGCCCAGGAAAAGAAATGGTGTTCATTCAGGATTCTGACGAAGAAGAAGATGAAGAGAAGACAAAGCAAAGGACTTCGGGTGAAAAAATAATGCAAATTCAACACACCCACGAGGAACAAGGTGATCATGAATCACCAAAAGGGGAATCTCAGGTACCTAAGTGGCTTGAGAAGCAATTAGAAAAGAAAACCCCGACCTTGATGGATCTGAAGGCAAGGCTAGAGGCCATCTTGGCTTGAGCCCAAATAGGCACCAAGAAAGAGAAGAAACCAAGGGTCATATCTCATCTAAATGGACACATCAGGATCCAAGACGGTGCAAATAGCTACTCCACTGATGGGAGAGGAGGGAGTTAGCTATAATATTTCTATTGTTGACTAGGGACAGCCACAAGAGAGAAGAAGATCAACCTTCTTCAAGGATTTGTCACCACCATTATGCACCAAAAGAATAAGGATAAGACTTCTAAAGAAGAGCTAAAGGCACAGGTGGTGAATCTGATGGATTATATTCAACAATGGTCATTAACAGGGGAGCTTCCCACCATGTCATCGGCTTCCCCATTGCTATTGTCTTGATATCACATTTGCAAGCTAGAAAAGAGAAAGAATTGGACAAAGGCTACCGCAGATTGGTTCTAGCGTGTGATATATAATGGAGATATGGGAATTGGAGTCAACACCAGAACAATAAATAAGTTTCGGGATCTGTAGAAACAACTAGAGTCTACTAAAATAACCTACCACCACTTTACCAAGATATATAAGATCACTTATCCTAATCTTGAAGCTATCCTAAAGATACCAGACAAATTGTGGGAGAAGGAGCTAGGTCTGGTAAAGAGCGATCAATGGCTTGTTGAAACATGGAAAATGAGATTAGATCATCGGGGAGAGGTCTTGGAACGGGTGCTCCATGAGGTGGAGTGCTGTTTAGAATGGGCCAACGAACATAGAGTACAGGTTGAGGACTACTCAGGCTAATGACAGATTACAAAATTTTGGCTCTTGAGCTCGATGCAGGAAAAATCAAGTCATACTTCCATAAGAAGATGGAGAATGGGATAGGAGATGTGCTAACAGCAAATTTCATGGACTTCGTTGCTAATGCTTCCGTCCAGTTTGAGTAGATGGCTAAGGTAGCGCCCAATTGCTTAAAGAATTGGAAACAAATAATAGACCATCAAATAAATTATGATTTTAGATCCTCCAATAAGATATAATGGAGGGGGATAAACTTCAAACAATGATCGAAAAATTTGTGGAATATGCCACCACATAGAAGGAAGCTAGAAATCCTATAATAGATTATGAATTCCTCATAGTGTAGTTGCAGCAAAGGAAATCAGCTAGAAGGCAAAAGAGCTACAGTGTTGTTCACTAGAGGAAAAAATAGGCTAAAAGACAAAATGTAATTTTATATTGTTATATATTTGCGGGTAGGTGAAACCCTAATTTTTAGTGAATCTTGGCCACATAATGAAATTAAATCTTGACCATTCATTTTTCTTTTTGGAAACTATAAATAGGGGGTCTCCTCTGATTTTCAAGAGAGAGTTGAGTTGTTGTAAGGACATGATGTTGGAGTGTTAATAGAAATTCATTGATTTGGTGGACTCTTGAGTTCTAACTTCATGTTGCATGATTCTTCTTCTCATAGTTAGTAAATTTGAATAGATTATCTTTTTTGTTCCATGTGTTTTAGTTTGCTTTAGTAGATTAGTTAATGTTGTTCATTGGTTTTGAAGAATTTTTTTGTGTTGATGGCCTTCCTTGTTCATGTTTTTTGTTGTTTATTGTTGATAAATAGTAGTGTAAAGCTAGTCTAAACATTATATGAATGTTACACTTAGGTTCTATCTCTTGTTCCTGCTTTATGGTGAATGAAAGGTTGAAAATCTAAAGACCTTAGAAGATTGCACAAGTTTCATGAGACTGAAATTTAATTTGGTTAAGTGAAACTTTCTTTTGGGAATTTTTTCCACTATAGGGTCCTCCATTATCTTTGTTCATCAGTAGTTTCAGGTCCAGGAACTTCGTCTCTTCCCTGCCCTTTTAGCTTTTTTTTTAATAGTGACTTTGAACAAGGTTCATTGCACATTGTAAAGCCAAATCTTAAGTTGAAATAGGAGTTTTACATTGTTGTCCTGAACCTGCAGCAAAAGAGAAACTATCTAGAAGATTTCATAAACTCCATCCAAGGATCCAATTCCCTTCTAGCCTAACTCACTTAAGTCTGCCCCGTGATTACTAGCAAGATCACATCTAACCAGCTAATATATTCCATGCATGTCATGACCTGACACCCAAGAGACCTTGGGATAATTTTCAGCAACTAGTTGTTGGAGATTTCTTTTCAAGAGAGGTGATGCACTTATGCATTACCTGTGTTGAGAAGTACTAAAACACCCATCAACAGAACTAGCACTAGGAGGAGGGCCCCTTTTGAGGGATCGAATCGGATCACTTTCCCCTTAAATAATCCACAAAGTTTTAAGATCCACACCCAATAGAGGGGAATTTAAAGAGCTACCACCCCCTTCCCAAGCTAGAAGAGATAGAAGAGGGGAAGCATCTACCTCCGACACATCCAACCAGCCTGCGTCACCTTCATCCTCATCTTCTCCCTCCACCCATTCGCCTTCACCTTCTCCTTCACCCTCACAGTGCATCTCTCCTCTTAACTACTCCAAAAAACCTTACAGGCTACCATCTCCCACAACCAATGCATTTCTTTTTAGCCCAACACACCTCCTTTTTTGGGTGCTATCCCAGCAGCTATCATTTCCCCTTTGCAACCCTAAGTCAATCTGGCACAGCCTCCTCTACCTCTGCTTCCCATGGCATGGTTGGGAAACAATTCGTCTCCCCTATCCTTCAACGTCTATGATGGTATGCCCAAAAAATTGGAGAGCTTCTGCACAAGGTTTAATCCTCAGGATCCGTAGATGACAACAGAAGAACACATTAAGAAATTCCAAACAACATTGAAGGACATGCAGATCCAACATGAATATGTCGCATGTAGGCTCTTCCCTTATTCCTTGGGGGAGGAGGCCTTCTACTAGTATGTCCATTTGCCAACTGGAAGCATAACTACTTGGGACTTGTTGAAGAATGCCTTCTTCTAGAAATTTAAGGTCTCGTTCAACCCTTCTGAGCTATACTAGCAGTTCATGGAAATTTGAAGGAAATCAATGAGTCAATTAGCTCTTTCAATGATAGGTTCCATAGAGTCTACATGACATTGTAGATGCCTTATATGGTTTATGATCCTTCAACCCACCTGATGTACTATGAAACCCTAGATAACCTCACTTTCGCCTTGGTGAAAAGGATGACCTCACCACCCAGACAGTTGACAAATTCCTATGCCCAAGCGGTCAAAGCCATTATAGATTTGGGACAACACATTGTTGGTCCGCTGCCATCTTTGGGGCCATTTTCCCATCCATATCAAGTCTAAGGGATTACCTAAGCTTTGGCACAACAAACACCCCTAATGAATCGAATTCCACAATTTGTGATGGTGCCTCACCCTGGATATTCGTTGAATAGAGTGCCTCTTCTGTGTCAGTACTTGCAACCCCAGTAGCAACAAGTTCATGCTCAATTGCCTTAGGTGTTGACATACCTCCAAGGTTCTGAGTTTCCGCCCGCTCATTCGAATCAAGCAATAGTTTAGCCCATTTTCCTTTAGAATTATGCTCCGTAATTGAACAACATAGGGAAGAACCAGATAAATGAGCTAACTAAAATGATTAAGAAGATGTCAACTGAGATGACACACTTAAGGAACCAGAACAATCAATTGTAGGCCTCACAAAGAAGCATCCAAGCTAACTTCAATCATGACAACCACGACGGTCATGACAACCATGATGTAGGTACTTCCTTTGGACAAAATTATGAAAGAAACCAAAATTCAGGGCAGAACTATGATAGAAGACCTTCTAAAAGACAAAATCAAATGTGGAACACAAGGCCAAATAATGGTGGCATTCCCACGCCTCTTTGTAGTAGTTGAGAAAATACAACACCACAAACCTCGAAGATCACCTGCATGCAAATAACCTGTCACAAAAGAAGAGATGGAGACAAACAAGCAAGGGTTCTCTGAAAACTGAAAATGTATATATCAGAGAGAATGAGAGAATGAATTGATATAAAATACAATGGGATCAATCCTTATAAAAAGGAGGACATGCAAACCCTAATAAAACCCTAATAGAAGCCCTAATAGGAAAACATTTAATTATATAATTATTAAATGTCACTTTATGCAAACTAACGTGAAATCTTAAGAAGGGAATAAAGGTAACTTAATCAACATAATTAAGTTAAAACCTTTACTCTAACACCCCCCTTAAGATGAGCAATAGTGCAGCTACAAACAAATGCAAGAAAGCAAAGGTAACTACAATGTAAGAAGGCAAACATGGGTCCCGGCAACTAGGCCAGATTAGGTACCCAAATACAACCAAATCTCTGTAAATAGGAGAAATAGAGAAAACCTCATACAAAAAAGCTCTATTCCAAAAAAAGATGCAGAAAGCCAGGAAGAACATCACTGAAGCAGAAGAAGCTGCAAACAACTGTCAAAAAATGACTGCTATGGTGCTGAAGAACCTCCGCTGAAGATAGGATGATCAGGAACAAGAAGACAATAATCTGCATAAGTGTCCATCCAACACTACTCGAATCAGATGGCAAACAAAGGCAAACACCTGGAACAAAGATACAGATGGCACAAGAACCAATAGTCTGAAACACTGATCAACTAAGAATGGAAGATCCCTTCCAAGGTGAAACCAAGGAAGAATTAGCATGAACAATATAATAACCCCCCCATAATGCTGAACTAGGAGAGACTGACAGATCCACTGAAATGATGTGAAACACCCTGTAGTGTATGAAGGAGAAGAAACATCTGAAAGTGCACAAGATAGCATCTGCAACTAAAAATGTTGTGTGCAAAACAAAGCACACATGCATGAGGTTGGAATCATATGGATCCATGGTCGTCGTGGAGGGACACTCACCGGACAAAGGTGTGATGGCAAACAAAGACAAACTACACAACCCCCCATGGTATGGATTCACTGTCATCTTGGAGGGATACTCACCGGACAAAGATGTGATGGAAAAACAAAGGCAAACTACACAACCCCTCAGGACACTTATAATATCAGTGCAAATACAAAATATGGGACAATCTTATGTGCAAAATCCCCAAAAGATGCATGTACAATAGTGTGGCACTTTATCTCAGTGTGTTTACATAAAAGAAATTGCTTACAAATGATGCTCAAAATGTCCAAAAAGGACAAAGTTGGAAATACATGAAGAACAGCCAAAAAATTGACTGTAGAATGCACCAATAGAAGAATGATGTAATGAAACCCACACCAATGGAAAGATGAGAAAACCAGCTTTCCGACGATATCTCGTTTGCCAAAAAATGATATCGTATGCCCAAGTTACGGCCTCTGGAAAAAAATAGCTTCAAAGAAGGAAAAAGCCAGCACTGCATTAAATTAGATGGTCATACGGTCGTCGTAGCAAAAACACTGGGTTAAATTTGACGGCCAAACAGCCATCACCGTAAATGCACGACTGGGCTTATTTTGCAAAAAATTGTTTTTTAAAATAAAAACAAATTAAAAAACTTACCAAAAAAAAAATTAATAAAAATATGGTGGGGGCCACCCCACCGACCCATGGGTAATATGACTGCTAATCCCGTGTACCGATGTACCAAAGTTAAAAGGCTTTTTCAAAATTAATGTTTTTTTTTCATAAAAAACAAGGTAAAAAACTGTGAATGTTGTAGAAAAATTAATATATATTTTTTTGACGAAATTTTTGAGAAAAAAATATACGATTTTTGCCCTAAATTTTGACTTTGTCCAAAATGGACGAATGAACAGTCAATTTAGGGGTTTTGGACCACTGCGGACGCAATGGAAAGGTTCGTTTGAGCTGAAAATACTTCAAAATTGCAGGTATGCCCTAGATCAAGAAAACAAACCCCAAACCCTTGAAGCTCCAAAAATCTTCAAAATAAGAATAGGAAGCAGCAGGTGTGGAGCTATGATACCATATAGAAGTAAAGCTTTGATACCATGTAGGAGTTGAGAAAATACAACACCACAAACCCTGAAGATCACGTGCATGCAAATAACCTGTCACAAAAGAAGAGATGGAGACAAACAAGCAAGGGTTCTCTGAAAACTGAAAATGTATATATCAGAGAGAATGAGAGAATGAATTGATATGAAATACAATGGGATCAATCCTTATAAAAAGGAGATCATATAAACCCTAATAAAACCCTAATAGAAGCCCTAATAGGAAAACATTTAATAATTAATATAATTATTAAATGTCACTTTATGCAAACTAACGTGAAATCTTAAGAAGGAAATAAAGGTAACTTAATCAACATAATTAAGTTAAAACCTTTACTCTAACACTCTTGACCAACCTAGTGGCAGCGACAAGACTACGAGTGGGGTATACCTAGCTGAGGCTGCCTTATTTGGTTGATGTCACATTCACAAGACAAGCTGACATTCTCAATTAGATTATCCTGAGTTCCAGATAGCTGCTAAGATTTTCCAGATATAGGTCTAGAATGCGATCGACAGTTCGGGATGTAGGGACCTTGTTCTATCCAAACGATATGATTCTTCGGTGTTGGTGGTCAACCAGGCTCCTTAACCCAAAAGCGAGAGCAATGTGCCTAAAAAGGAGACCGTTGCCTCAAACAATGACAAAGAAAAAGAGGAAAGTGTTGAAATTCCTTTGTCTCGGCTCTTCAATTCAGTAGATAATGGTTTAGTAGATGAAGAAGAGCCGAGAGAATATGAAGTTCAAATTTTCCACCAAAGAACTACCCCCTATGACCTAAGGAATAGACAAGCAGACGGTCAAGTAGGTGGCCCTTTTACCACTTCTACCCCACCTAATAACTTTAGTACCCCTCCTGACCCAAATGCTAGTAACAACCTAGGTTATCCCCATGTGCCTACCCAGTACTTTAATAGAAACAGGTAGCAAGGGAAAAACCAAAACCAGCATGTTGTTCCCTCCCAAAATACCCCTTCTGAGATTGAAATTGAACAAATGGGAGATTATGTCATTGAGGAATTCAAGAAGGTAAAATTAATCTTATATGCTTTCGAGTTGCTCAAGGTCCCAGTAGTTAGGAATACCTTCTTTAGAATGATCAATGTGACTCCTTCATCCAAATCAAAACAGGAAATGCCCGCTAAAAGGGTCTCCTTTGAGGATTCCCAAAATGAGCCTGTCATCCAACAAATTTTCAATAAGAAGGCAAACCCACATTCTAATCATCAAGCAAACAAACAACCGACCAAGGAGTTGGATCAGACCCAAACCCAAAACAAAGGTAATGATAAAGACAAAGGTCAGGTAGCCCAAGTTGATATCTTTGGGGGACTATTTCAAGGAAAATTGGAGACCCCTCCCTTCCTGACCACAATTAGAATATTTGGAAAGAATCTTCACAATTGTGTACTTGATTCGGGAACTTCTACCAACGTCATGCCCCTAGAAGTATGCAAGGCCTTGGGAATAGTTCAGACTCCCTCTTGGTGCAAGGTGATGCAACTTGATAAAACAAAGATTAGCATAGTTGGTGAAATTAATAGAGTACCTGTGTGAATTGTTGTTGATCCAAGGATACAACAGATGATTGACATCCAAGTTGATATTTCAAACACCTACGACATCATCTTAGGAAGGGATTTCACCTGAGCATTGAATGGATATGTTGCCATAGACTATTCTCACATGTGGCTGCCATGGAATGGGCTGCCTAATCAGATCCGCATAGATAGAGAACCACACATGAAATTCATGATTACAAAGTACAACAACATGAATGAGGTGTTGTTTTTAGAGAAAAAGCTAGGGAACTACTGCCCCATGGCATGTCTAGAGGAACAAGAATGCTATGAAGAAGAGGCCCCTGAAGAGGTCCTTCTCGCATTGTGTAGCCCACCTATTGGCTCAACTCACATACCTCAAAGAATAGAAATGTTGATTGAATAAGATGACGAAGATTTTTATGAAGATGGAAATCTTGGATTGTTGGATGGCTTCCAAGATTTTATGGAAAAATGTGTGCAAGATCAGCTTAGTTTGGGTGCAAAAATGAACTTTCAAGAGCTCCTATTACCTAGTTGGTGCAAGGTACATAATATTTCCCATTCATAATTTGAATGTTTCTTATGTCAGACAACAATTGAACACATTAAACGATAGGTCATCCCTAAAGAGGGAACTCAACTGGTACGACCAGATCAAGGTTACACCGAACTTCTGCAATCTCCTGAGGTTGTTGAAGTAAAGACGTCATCAGAGGTAAAGATCATGTCTGTTGATCCCGAGATCAAGGATTCTTCCAAGTTTTGGACATTGCGCTTCGATGGGTCCAAATCCAAGCAAGGAGCCAGACTTGGGTTTGAATTGATTAGCCCAACGGGTAAGTCATATTTTACTTCTCATAGACTTTAGTTTTATTTCACAAAGAATGTAGTGAAATATGAGGCATTAGTCCTTGGTCTCCTAATGGCATTAAGAAAAAGGGTCAAAATGTTACAAGTCTTTGGTGACTCAGAATTAGTCATGAAACAAATGAGAAAACTCTATTCCTACTATGATAGAAGGCTAACCAATTATAGGCATAGGTTATGGGATCTATTAGAGAGCCTATATGCATTTAGCATTCAATTGATCTCACACTCCCAAAATTATACTGCTAATGCCTTGGCTCAGGTGGCCAGTACCCTTTAGCCCCTATCAGTATCAGGCCTCAAGAGATTTACAGTTGAGCTCACCTCCATCTCATTTTTACCAAACAACATCACAAATTTATAGGTGTTTAATGATGATAAACACATCTTGGATTTCATCACCAGTTTTGATGTGTATGCAGCCCAAATAATTGATGAAGTTGAGCTTGAAGAGGTCGAGTTAGATATAGAAGGTTTCATCAACCTCAAAACCAACACCATTCCCAGAGGCATGGTCTAGCTCAAATGAATATTTGATTTAGATCAGATCAGGGATTAGGATCAGCAAGAAAATAAGGACTTCATTAGCAATCATTGCGATGCCCATAACCATGGAATAACCGATGATGCAAAACATGTATTCATTGGTAAGGTGTTCACACCAAAATAAAAGCAAGCTATCATTGATTCTTTTTTAAAGTATCATGACGTGGTTGCTTGGAGTTATGAGGATTTGAAGACATACGACACATCAATCATCACACACACTATTAATCTTAGGTCAAATGTGAGACCATTTCGACAGTGATAGTGCCCCATCAATGCATTTTTGTTGTCCATAAGAATCATCTTTCCAGTCCAACACTCCACATGGGTGGCAAATCTGGTTTTGGTCAGGAAGAAGAATGGTGAAATCAAATTATGTGTGGATTTTCGTAACTTGAACAGAACTTCAGAAAAGGACAATTACTTGGTGCCTTCACTACATAAGGTACTTCAGATAGTCAATGGTTCTCAAATGATGTCCTTCCTAGATGGATATTTTGGGTATAATCAGGTAATGGTGCAATATGAAGATAAGCATAAAACAACGTTCACCACCAAGTGGGGAACTTTTGCATACAGGAGAATGCCTTTTGGATTGATCAACACAGGTGCCACCTTCCAGCATGCGATGGAAATCACCTTCAAAAACATAATTGGTAAGTGCATCATCATTTATATGGATGATTTTATGGTGTTTTAAAAGAATAAGGGAGACCATGTCTCTAATTTGTGTAAAGTCTTCCAGAAGTGCAGAGAATTCGTCTTTTCATTGAATCCAAAGAAGTGCATCTTTGGGGTGACTGAGGGCAAGTTTTTGGGACATGTCCTCTTGGAGAAAGGAATCTCTATAGACCCCAATATATTCAATCTATAATGAATATCCAACTTCCAAGCAACAAGAAAGAGCTAAGTCTTTCTTCAAAAAGATAAACTTCATTAAAAAATTCATTACAGGCTTTGTTGAAATCATCAAGTCACTCAACGCAATGCTGAAGCAAGATGCCAAGATTGAGTGGACTCCAGAGGAAATGTAGGCCTTTGGGGAAATTAAGAAATCCATTGTTGATGCACCTATGCTAGTTAGTTTGAATTATTTGAAGTCATTCTACATCTACTCATTTGCTTCAGACCATTTGTGTGCTAGCATATTGACTCAAAAGGATGACGAAGGAAATGAGCACCTGATCACCTTCATGAGTGCTCCATTAAAATATGTAGAGTTGAGGTACCAAAATGTTGAAATGTAATCATATGCTCTGGTAAGAGGGGTTAAAAAAATTTGGCATTACATTTTGTGCAACAAGGTGTTTTCCATCGTCCCTGACCCAGCAGTAAAGACATTGCTTATGCAAAATGAGTTAGGAGAAAGAAGGGAAAAATGGGTCACCTTACTACAAGAATATGACAAGGAGATTCAGCCAATGAAATTAGTGCGAGGGCAAGCACTCACCTGAACGATAGCTAAAGCAGTAGCTGAAGCGGGGCCCAAACTCATAATTCAGCAATATCAACTCAAAGACATCTCTCCTGGGGAATTGTATGATGACATTATCTACTACCTATTAAATAACAAGTGCCTGCCCCGCTTGTAGGGAGTCCAAAAATGTGCCCTTCGACCTAAAAGTAGTAGTTGTATGCTACAAGGATCTATTATTTATCAGAAAAACCATGAGGGGATCTACCTCTGATGCCTCAATAAAAAAGCAGTGTGTGTGCTAAAATAATTCCATGACAATTTTGGCACTGGCCATGGGTATGGACCTTCTACTGCTCATCAAATCGTATGAGTAGGATATTATTTACCTACCCTCTTCAAGGATGCCCATAATCATGTTCGTACATGCCATGTCTGCTAGACCACTACGACCAGAGAAAGGAACGTTGTTGTCCCGCTACAACCAGTCTTGGAGGTAAGATGGTTCGTGTAATGGGGTCTCTACTTCATTGTACTGGTAAGCCCACCATCTTCTATGGGTCACAGGTACATTCTGATCATCTCTGATTATTTTACTAGATGGACAGAAGCTAAGACATGTAGGCAATGTACTACAAAGGTAGTTGTTAATTTCCTTGAAATTTTCATTGTGAATCATTTTTGTTTCCCATATGCCTTAGTCTATGATAATGGACCCGCCTTTGCTTCACTTAAATTCGCTAGTTGGGCCTTTGACTACGGTATTTCCCTCAAGTTTTAATCCAACTACTACCCCCAGCGAAATGACCTAGCTGAGTCCATGAACAAAAACTTGATCACTATCATCAAAAAGTTGCTTGATAGGAATCCCAAGGATTGCCATACCCAACTCTATTTTTTCCTTTGGGCTGATCGTACACATCACAAGGCTGCCTTGGGAGATTCACCATTTCACCTCATCTATGGCCTTGAGCCTATGTTCCCGATTCACCTAAAAATCCCCACCCTCCAATTCATCAATAAATTCTATGAAGAAGGGGATCGAAGGGAGGCTCGCTTAGCTAAGCTGCTCCAATTAGAAGAAGTGCACGACCATGCCATTGAAAATTTTGCCAAACATCATGGTGAGGTTAAAAGATGGTTCGATCGACGTGCCAAATTGAAGGCCTTTAGAATCATTGATCTCATCCTATGTTGGTACAAGTCCCATGAGAAGAAAGGGGGACATGACAAATTTGACAAGCTCTGGCTTGGCCCCTTCCAAATTGCTGAAATCCTCGAAGATAATGCTTTTTGCCTAAAGACTTTAACCGGTGAAGATGTCCCATTGCCCATCAATGGCAACACCTAAAGCATTATTTCCAAGATTGAGCTCTCTCGAGTTGCTCTTGTAAATATATTTACATAGGTTAATTTAGGTTGCTTTTGGTTTCCTCGCTTTGTTGCCTCTTGTTGCTTTCGATTTTTCTTGTTCCCTGGTCGTCTTTGTTTTGCTAAGAGTGTCTCTTTGTTCCTAATGTGGTGGTTGTGCTCCTTCAATGAATGGTCCACTTTGCTGCCCACTCTTAGTATTCTTTGCATAAATATTCATTCTCCACTATTGGTCTTTGATTGTAGCTATGGGACAGTCTCCTAAATTGAACATCGACTTGACCTAGAACATGAACCTTAGTTGAATCTTATCACATATCGTCTTGGATCTTGCACAAAGTAAGCATTAATTACTTCTGAAGAGTTGTGTGATGGTTGCTATGACAACCTAACAAGTGAAAATCATAATTCTACTTCAGTGACCACTATGGTTCCAAGCCCACTATAAGCTTTGATGCTTACACGGTTGAGCAAAAGAAAATAGCATTAAAAGAATATCAAAAGCAAAGAAAGAAATGTCAAAATTAAGCAAATGTGTGGGTGTGCAGACAAGTCTATCGGGGCTATGGATGCCCGAGTGACAGTAGAGAAATGTTTGTGGGATCACAGTGACAACTCCGTTGGGGCTATGGATGCATGACTAGCTGTAGAGCAATGTCTAGGTTACTTTTGGAGTTAGATGATTCATAGCTTTTTCGGTTTGATTAACCATTATTTTTTATAGTCTCCAAAGAAAAGGAATGAATCCACTGCCTACACACACTTTCAAGATGTTTTCGTGGTTTGATTCAACCAAGGACCTCATTCTCCTTTGAGTCCTCTCTCTCACTTTCAGAAATTGGCCCCTGGTCTGTGAAACGGGAGATTCTGGGTTTTGGATGAGTATTTATCCTCAGAACGTTTAGGAGCATTCCCCAACAGAGTCACCATTTGTTGTGCCTACGGCACACACGCCCCGTTCAAAATGAGGATCCTCTCTCTTTTCGCTTTGTCAGGTCACTTTTTTCACTGCCTCATTTTGCATGCCCCCTGTTTAATTCTTGCATCCTATGTGGTCAATGAATCTTTGAATATTCATCTTGAGTTGATCACATTCCTTTTCTACCCTAAAATTTTCAAAGTCTTAGACCTTTGCAGAGCTTTGCTAGTTGTTTGTCTTCAATGTTTAAGTTGGCATCTTTCAGGCAATGCGGGTCCACCCCTGTGGGTCATCTTATGCAGGTTTCCCTAGCATCTCCACCATTCCAAATGGCTTTCACACTCATCCTCCCACCATGCGGGAACTCCAACCTATTTCTCTCTCTTCATCACCGACCGTCCCTAACAGCTAACCTTTGGTCGTCGTCCGCTTGGCGGACTCCGCCATTCCTTGTTCCATTTTCAGAATGACTGCTCACCAACCTTCAAATGTCATCATACCCACATTTATGAGGGGCATTAAATGTCAAAAATTCTATAAATAGCCCATCTTGAGCTATTATTTTCACCTACTGACTTTTGGAAGATTTGTCAGAGCCTCCTACCCTCGCCTCCTTCGCGCTCGCAACTTGTCTTCGCCGATTCAAACATCATTGTTGTTGAGGTTCATCACCAGCCATGTGGGATTATGAGGTAGGGTTATTGTTGCCACCTATTGCATGTTTTCTCCTAAATCTTAAAAATGGTTGAGTGTTCTTTAGTAAAACGTTGGAACTAGGTAAAATAATGCTTCCCCCACAAAACCCATGTCTTAGAAACTTAAAGAAATCCTTTAAATCGAGTGTTGGTCATGTGCAAGACTTGACCTCCCCATGGTCGTTCTTGGGCTAGGGAATCCATGTCCTATGTGTTGGCAAGCTGCTCACCGCTGCCATTTCCTTCTTTCAAAAAATGTTCAAACTTTAGTAAACAGTTAACACCTCCGTCAGTCCCGCACCTCCAGGGTGCTCCCTCAGCTTGGTTGGTTAAAAATTTGAATTTTGTGAGTCCCTCCAGGGTGCCTATTAGGTCCCCCCCTTGCAGTCATCGTTCAAGGTTGATTTTTTTCAAAATTGATGAGTCTATATTTAGGGCTAGTTATGGGTAGAATCTATAGTCTATTTGTTGAAGTTACCATGAACTTTAATATTGCATGTTGATAATTTTATATAATTTCTCTCAAACCATAAGAAATTTGGATTTAATTCCATCTCTACCAGTTTAATGATATTTACCTATTATGTGGACTATCTATATTAATCTTGCATGTGGTTAATGAATGTTCTTTAAAGGTGGTTATAGTTATGCAATTATTATGCATACTGACATTTCCATGCAGACATGATTGAGAATGCTAAGTTGAGAAATGCAGCCGCCAGTTGATCACGTAGAGGAAACACACGAAGGTCAACTGAGGATGATGGTGGGAGATTCCTATGACACTCGCATGTAATTGCCTTTTGTCGATATTTAATGATATTGAGAAATGTGGGTGTTACCGTAGTGGTTGAATCCACATTTGGGCATGCATGTCTAAATGGATTCCCCTGCATGTGTAACCGCCCTGCCACTCTCTTTTCCGCTTTCCCTAAATGGCGTCCTCTCACTTAGTGGGAGTTGACTACCCTATTTAGTTGATAAATAAGGTTGGATCCTCCTTCTCAAGGGGTTTTTGATCGCCAATATATTGTACAATCTGATAATCAGACATACTCTTTTGTATTTTGCACTTTCCAATGAATGAAATAAGACTTTGAGTTGAGTATCTAAAGTTTGCATTAGTCATAGAGGATACTTATCCAAGGGGGCCCACTTGGTGAGTAATTTGTTCCTTTATTTTAGTTAAATTAGTATTAGCTTATGTTTAGTCCTTAGTTAAGAATCTGGCACTGATTGTTCTTGCAACCACTAGAATTCCATTCCATGACTGTTCCTACAGCCAAAGCAGGCAGAGTAGTTTCCTGTTTGCTACTCAGATTTTCATTTATGTTATGCATGTTTAGTTTGAGTTTTATTGTTGAGTACTGTTCAGAATTTTTTTTATATTCCTTCCATTCAATTTACCTTCATCATTAGTCTCTCTTAGTTGTAGAATGAAGATGACTACTTTGAAGTCCCTAGTGTACATACTGTGTTGACCCATTTCAAGTTCACGTCCCTAGGTTGACAATTTAAATGTACCTTCATGATGGTTGAAATGGCTATTTAGGTTAGATGTCAAATCTCTGAATCATGGTTGTAAATTCTTAGTTATTAAAATCATTGTAGGAGGCTGAAATTTTTGGCGTCGTTGTCGGGGATGGTGTCAAACTAGGGAGTCCTTTGGAGTCATTGATAGTTTTTCTGCTAATGTATTTTTAAAGCTTGCTCTTAGTGTTAGAAGCTATGATCCACTATTTTTCCCAACCCATTCTTTGTGTGAGTTGGTTGATACTAAGTTGATACTGCATGCATAGAAGAAGAATAGATGCTTATGGGAGATTCCTTCCTAATAATATAGAGCCATTTCAGCTAGTAGAGCTTCCAAATCTACCCAAAAATGAGGAAGAAGAAGAGCCACACACCTTTGCTGATATATTCCCTGACTTGACCAGTTCTAAAGTTTCCCTTGAAAATCAAAATCCAGTTGAGAAAACCTTTTTTCTGGAACTTCATCAAGTAGGTATGGCTGATGCAAATGGAGACATGCCCAATAGGCAGAACCAACCAGCTTTTCCTTTTCCCATTGCTCAACAGAATGAAGTAGATAACCTCAAGAATATCCTAGCTTTAGTCCTCCCTAAGTTCTATGGAATTTTCATAGAAGATCCTGATACATTCTTGTATTAGTTTGATATACTCTGTAAAAGCTATGATTATACCACTGATGCGCACAGACTTAAACTATTTCCTACTACCTTGAAAGAAGTTGCATTGAGATGGCTTGGGCCTTGGAAAAAACATTGTGATGACTTGGGAAGATATGAAGACAAAGTTCCTTGAAAAATATAAGGAGTATTGAAGGGGTAGTGACATGAGAGGAGGTGGCATTTTTCAAAATGCAGCTGAAGGAAGATGAGATCATGGAGGATTTAATTTCAAGGTTTTTGTTTTCCCTACAAAACCCTCCACACCATACACTCAATGAAGACTCACAAAAGTTGTTTTTTTCTGAGAGGAATTAGTGAAAGCTACACTGATGCCTTGGACTTGATGGTTGGAGGAGATATCACTCAAGTCCCTTGGGAGGATATCAAGAAGCTATGCCAGAACTATTCTAGGGAAGCTTCAAAGAAAGGAAGAGTTTACCAATTGTCTATGGGTAATTCATCCACAATGGAGTCTCAAGAATGGAGATTACTAATTTGTTGGCAGATTTCAAGCAGGATATCATCAACAATCTAGCTACTCAGTTGGATACACTTCAAGTTAAGAATAAACATGAGGAGGTAGAGGCAATTCTGATATATTTTTTCCCTCATTGTAGATAGAAGAAGAAGGACTACAGATGCAAGGTGATAGCTAACATTGATAGTAAGCAGATTCCACTTGAGTTCAAACCAATTCAGGCTGAGGAAGACCAAGTCTACTTTGTTGCACAAAAAATTCCATGGGCTTCAAGAAAAGGTATTCCACCAGATCCGCTATCTTTTTTTGGGCCATATTTAAATTCTTATTCATCTGGTAACCAGTGGTAGCCCCCTTGTCCATCCAACTATGGAAGATATCCACCATAGTCTTGGAGTAACCCTCCAAATGCTTGGTCCAATTATCAAAATTACTCACCTTAGTGGCAACAACCTCAGGGGAATTGGCAGCAGTTTCAAGGACCTTGGCAACCACCTCCAGGAAACTAGCAGCAAACATCTCAATGGAGAGATGGCCAACAATGGCCAAACCAGACAACCAGTTACATGTAGCCACCTTCTCAACCCCAACAACCTGCTATAATTCCTCCTCCTACTAATCTAAGTTCAAATTTTCCCAAACCTACTTAGTTACCAACCCAACCCACACCAAACCCAAATAACAAACCATAGCAACAAGCTGAATATTCTGCTGACCCAAATCAATTTCCTGCATATGTTATGAGTTTAAGTGACATACGTTTATGTTCAGGAACTACCTTGTTAGCTCCTTCCACCCCCATTATCACCAAACTTCCTGTGGAAGAGCAACAAGAATCTCTGACTGATCTTATTCAGCCTTGTGCACATAAAAATCATGAACCAGTTCTAGCCAACCAAACAGCACAAGAACCACCATTCCCTGAAATATTGGAAGTGGCCAAACAAAAAGAAGACAAGGAGGAAACCACTTTTGATATTCTAGACTAGATAAAGCATCTATATGTCCAGATAACCCTGTTCTAGGCCATAAAATATGTCCCTATCTATGGCAAGTCAATTAAAGAAGCATGCCTCAAGAAACCAGGCAGGAAAAAGAAGGGCCCCACTACAGTTCATGTAGCGGGACAATTGGCTGACATCATGCTTGGAAAAGTAACTATCCCCAAGTACAATGATTCAAGTAGTCCTGTAGCTGAAGTTATCATAAATAAGATAAAAATAAAGAATGCTTTGATTGAATTAGGTGAAACAATCAATGTGATGACTAAAGACATCCTGCAGCAACTGAATATTGCAAGCATGAGATCCACTCCTACTATCTTGCAGCTTGTTGATATTTCCACTGTTAAGCCTGATGGCATAGTAGAATACCTTATGGTGATTGTAGACTCTTGGGAGTATCCAGTGGACTTCATGGTTCCTTCTCCCAAGGCTACACTAGGCGCATATCCCATTATCCTTGGTAGGCCATGGTTAGCAACTACAGACACTTATATTGGATGTCAGTTAGGTGACATGACCATTTCTGATGGTAGGAACACCAAAAAACTTGTTCTTTATCCTCCTGCTTAACCATCCCATGATGAAGATAATTTTGTATGGCCACAAGTTGGTGAAGAGGCTGAAGACATTAACTCTATAACATAGCTCATGATGAAGATAATTTTGTATGGCCACAAGTTGGTGAAGAGGCTGAAGACATTAACTCTATAACATAGCTCATGATGCTAGGAAGAAATCCTTTCCTGCAGCTTCAAGACGAGGATGAAGTGTTATCTAATATCATTTAGAACCATTTTCAGATAGAAGAGACATCAGCCGCTCATGTGTCTAGTCCTACAGACCTCATGCAAACACTTTTGTCAGTTTTTCCTGATCCTCCTGTAGCCACTATCTCCGCAGATAGACTTCCTGTAGCCACTCTTCCTGCAGTCGTTGTCTCTGCAGACAGACTTCCTGCAGCCACTCTTCCAGCAAACAAACTTCTTGCAGCAACAGATATGTTTCACACAATGTTACCATATGAATTTAAGGTACCATTTATTAATGAAGCAGCTATGGTAGAGTTAGTTACACAAGTCCAGGTATCTGAAGGAAAATATCTGAATATCAACAGTAAATTGAGTAAGGAACAACAGTTGACATTGGAAAATTTGTTGAAATCCCATCAAAATGCATTTGCTTGGGATTATCATGATATGAAGGGATTGGATCCAAAGCTCTGCACTCATAGGATATATATCAAAGATGATTGTACACCTATAAGACAACCACAAAGGAGGATCAACCTTGCATTAAGGGAAATTGTCAAAACAGAGTTGTAAAAGTTACTAGATGCAGGATTTATCTACCCTATTTCAAATAGCCAGTGGGTGTCTCCATTGGTAATTATGCCCAAGAAGGGAGGAAAATGGCGAGTTTATGTTGACTATAGGGAGATCAATGTTGCTACAAAGAAGGACCATTTTCCCTTTCCTTTTGTAGATCAAGTCCTAGACTCTCTTGCAAGAAAATAATACTTTTCTTTTCTTGATGGATTTAGTGGCTACAATCAAGTTGAAATTGCACCAAAAGACCAAGATAAGAAAACATTCACATGTCTATGGGGGACATATGCCTATTCAGTGCTTCCCTTTAGGTTATGCAATGCACCTGCAACTTTTCAAAGAGCATTCATCAGCATGTTTTCAGACATCTCCCTTGATTGCATGGAAATCTATATGGATGATTTTACCACCTATGGTGCTGATTTTGATGAAGCCTTGGAAAATTTGAAGAAATTCCTACGGAGATGTGAAGACCAAAATATATCTCTAAACAGAGAGACGTGATTCATGATGATTTAGGAAGGTGTAGTTCTTGGCCATTACATTTCCCACCATGGTATCCAAGTTGATCATGCAAAAATTGAGGTAATTAATAATTTACCCATACTTGCAAAACAAAAAGATGTTAGGAGCTTCTTGGGACATAAAAGATATTATAGGTGTTTCATCAAATATTTTAGCAAAATAGCAGCCCCACTGTATAGTCTCCTGACTAAAGATGTTGAGTTCCACTGGACATAAAGTTGTGATACAACATTTTCTGATTTAAAGACAGCTTTGACTCATGCTCATCTACGTAAGGGACCTAATTGAGAAATTCCATTTCACATCCATACATATGCCTCAGATTATACCATAGGAGCAATCCTAGGATAGAAAGGAGCCATTGAGAATAACACTTATTTTGTCAACAAAACCTTGTAGGGAGCTGAATTCAATTACACAGTAATAGAGAAAGAAATGTTGGTAGTAATCTAAACCTATAAAAATTTAGGCATTATATAATAGGTTACCAGATCTTTGTGCACATTGATCATGCAGCCATTAGATATCTCATGAATAAACCCCTGATCTCAGGAAGGTTAGCTAGATGGTTGTTTTTTATGCAGGAGTTTGACATAACTATTGTAGACAAACCAGGGAAGGTCAATATTGTTGCAGATTTTCTTTCAAGGCTGACCACATCAGAAGACAACCAAGCCATAGATGATTCCTTTCCTGATGAGCATTTATTATCCATTTATGTGAAGACACCTTGGTATGCAGATATAGCTAATAATCTTGTGATAGGGAGAGTCCCTCCTCACTTCTCTCCAAAGGAGAGAAGAGTATTGATTGAAAAATCTTTTCATTTTTCATGGATAGTTGGATGCCTATTTTACATTGGACCAGAACATGTTATGAGAAGATGGGTGAGACAAGATGATACCTATGACATTCTACATGCATGCCATGATGAGCCATGTGGAGGACACTTTTTCGCCAAGAGGATAGCAAGGAAAAATTTGAACACAGCATACTATTGGCCTACACTCCACAAACATGCAGTGAGCTATACACGAAAATGTGACAAATGCCAAAGAATGGGTAGGCCAACAAAGTTGGATGAGATGCCACTCTATCCCCAAGTAGCAGTCACTCCCTTTGACGAGTGGGGATTGGAATTTGTGGGACCCATTGACCCCCCATCAAATGGTAATTATTATATTTTGGTATGCATTGATTATGTAACTAAATGGGTAGAAGTAAAATCCATGAAACATGCAAGAGATAACAAAGTTGCAGAATTTCTTTATGAAGAAATTTTTACATGGTATGGATTACCCAGAGAAATAGTAACTAATCAAGGAGCTCAGTTTACCTCAACACTTGTTACAACATTAGTTAAAGAATATAATATAAGGCACAGGAAATCCACTCCTTATCACCCTCAAGCAAATGGACAAGTTGAGGTGACAAACAAAGAGATTGAGGCCATCCTAACCAAAACAGTGAATATTCACAAAAAGGATTGGGAAAATAGATTATCAGATGTAGTTTGGGCTTACATAACCACATGGAAGACAACTATAGGCTTCACACCATTTGAGCTATTGTACGGGAAGATAGCCATGATGCCCATTGAATTCAAGCACAAGACTCTCAGAACTGTAGTTGAATTAGGGATGGAAATTTTTGAGGCACAAAAAGAAAGGGTCATGCAATTGAATGCATTAGATGAGAGGAGGAAATTAGCCTTGCACCATACTGAAGTTGTGTAGAGTCAAAGAGTCAAATGGCATGATAAATTTATCAAAGAAAAAAATTCAGCTAGGTGATTGGGCACTACTTTATGACTCGCAGTATCAGGATAATATAGGTTAATTGCAGACAAGGTGGCTAGGACCATATGAAGTTGCTGAGGTATTTCCCAATAGAGTTATGTAGATCACCACCATTGACCTTGTCAGATTCAACTTACTAATAAACGAACATTGTCTCAGATTATATCAAAATCCAGCTTCCAAAGAAGACTTCCTGCAACAGTTCATCCAACATGCAGCACCCGAGAACAATTCTTGTAGCTGAAGGTAGTGGACCTAGTATCCCTCCTTCTTCCTAATTAAGGTATGTACTTGTCATAATAAATACTTCTAATTTTGTAGAAGTCCATTTCTCCACCCATCCGTTCATCCATCCATTCTTACCACCTTTCTCTCTCTTCCATCACTTCATTCCACCTCACACCATTCCACTTCATCATCATTAATTGCTCAATTATTTCTTAAAAAGGTGACTGGTACTTTCTCCACACTTTTTTCAATGAATCCTCTACACAATCATGTTTGGACACACTCAGGTATGTGCACATTAATTGAATTCTTAATTATCTTTTAAAGTGTTTCATTTAATCACTATACGTTAGTATGGACGTTCACATAATTTTTATGATCCCTTGTCAAATCACTGTTGCCATCTTGCATGTGTGGACACATGTCCAAATTTAGGTTGGGGGAGGGGTAAGAAAGATGCAAATATATTGCCACATGTTAGTACATGATTGTTTGTGTCAGCAAATCTTACTGAGCTAATTTGAAAATTCAAATAAAAGATGGGTCACATGTGTCATGTGACACTAAACTTCCAGCGCCATTTCCTTTCATTATAACTCCCTTTTATTACCATCTCTTGCCATTATTAACCTTGTCATAATCTTAAGATGCAAATGGTAAATGGTAAAAATAGAGTAAAGGAAAAATTCAATCGACAATTTAGCTAGCAGATGAGTAGAAAGGAATTTTCTTACAGACGAGAGTTACAGAAGGAAATTTTGTAGAGTAATAGATTGATTACAGACAATGGGAGGTGGAATCATTTGAAATGAGCTCTCAGTTCATGATACCTTGTTGTAAGATGCACAGTGCCTAGCCAAATTTTGAAATTGTGGTTGGTTGGATTATTTATGAAACTAGACGGTTTTGACAAAGGTATTGCATTGGATTTTTCCCAAACATTTTCAAATGGAAAAACCACAGTGAAAGGGCTAGAGGTCATAGCAACCGAGGAATGAATTGCAGAATTTTTAGGGTTACAAGCTAATGGTGAGCCTTACCCTATTTCTAAAGATGTTAAGTCAACCAGAGCTATATTCACAATACATGGTGACCCCCCATTGACTATTGACAAATAGGGTGCTAAAAGATCTCTACCTAAGCCATGGAAGCAAGCAATTGTATACATTATCAGATATATCACTTGTGAGAGTCGACTATCGAACTTGCATTGGGTTCATTTTAAATTGTTGAGTCATATGGGGCACGGGAGGAGGATGAATGTGCCCAATGTCTTGTACAACCTTCTCTCCATCATGGTAGTGGAAACTCAAAAAGGTAGGGACAACTTTTTATCCCACCATTGTCTCGTTAAATTATTGATTGTAAAATCTCTGCATGATGTAATGCTTAGAATGACCTGGGAGGATTTTGTAAACATTGAACAATATAGACCTTAGTAGTTACAACCTAGGGTTTCACCTCAAACACATAGGTCTAGCAGAAAATTAAGCATGGTTGAAGACACCCCTCATGCTTCAACCTCTGGTGTTGATCCTAATGTGAATCCTCCTACTGAGGAAAGGACTATAGATGTTAGTTTTTTCTAATATTGAGCATGAAAAAGAAAATTCTCCATGAAATTCTTATAATGATTATGTTCCATTTGAAATTGTAATAAGAACAAGGGCACAGAAGAGGGAAGTCAAAGCAAGGAAAGGAAAAACACAGCCTATGCAAAAAGAGGTGACAAGTACTAAGAAAAGAAACGTTGGCACTATTCATCCTGCTGACAAAGAAAAACATAAGATCCCTCTCAAGAAAACAAAATCAGTTCTTGATATGCCTTCTCAAAAAAACCCTAAGCTTGGTGGGACATTGTGTGAAAGCACTGAAGCTCCAATGGAGTAGGAAAATGTCAAAGAAGAAATTATATTTGATCAGGTAGAAAAAATGACCCTGGCGGATCTTGTTGCCCTTGCAGAAGAAGTTGAGACTCAAGAACACGAAGAAACTTAGGAGTTTCTACAACAAAATGAGGAAATAGATTAGGAGTTCCTACACCAATTGCAAGAAGAGGCCCTACAGCAAGAGGAAGAAAGAGAAATTGTACCTCTACAGCCTGAACCGGTGGGACATCCTGAATCTATGCAGATAGTTCTATATGGGGAGAAGTCATCCACAAAAATCCTAATAGGAATCCATAATCCTCTTGATTTTTTAGTACATGCAACAATTTTGAATTTGTGGAAAGAGATACAAAGAAGAGAGGAGGAATGGAAAAAGGAAAAGAAAAGATTGAAAAAGGAAATCCAAGAGAGGGATGAGATTATTGAGGAAAAGAATGAAGAGATTGTCTTTTTCAAGGAAAGGGTGAGCGACATTGCAACCTTGGTGCCACAAATCCTAGAATGCAGAACCCCTGGGTTTATGCTCTAAACCTAAAAGAGAAGTATCTCTCCTTCAATTTTTCAAGAATTATATCAAGATTGAACCCCTCCATTGAAACTCTAGCAGAATTTTTCAATGCTTACAGAATTGCCTCCCCTGAGATGAAAAATTTACTATGTGAATTTTATTTACACAACTTTGTTGTAACTAAACACCAAGACTAGAACCCACTATTCTATGTGGGGGACATCCAATTAAGAGCATTCATGTCTTGAGTTCAAAATGAGATTAGATGGGGTGAACAACATAATGCTTATAAGGGAAAGGAATTCAATATTCCCTTAGCCATCAGAGCTGAATCAGGGAACCCCAAAGGCATTTACACCAAATGGAATAGGATGATTTTTAGACCGAGCTGTGGTAACAATATTATACCTTAGATTAAGGAAGTTTACAATGAGTATGAGGTGAAAACAGCAGCAAAAGAGGACACTAGGAGAAGATACCTATCCCATAGATGGAACACATTAACTGATGAGCTGAAGCAAGCTGAACCACATTCCATCCACAACCATGTTGTTGCAATAAAAAGAATTGAAAGGTACATTCAGATTGGTAGAGAAAAGGGGTGAGACTAGCTTCCCCTGACTTTTCAGCCACCTATCCTCATGTGGCTTGTACCAAATTTCATATTCTTCTGGTATGACATTGCTAAGGAACACCAAAGATGGAGGAGACTTGACAGGTTGGGAGGATTCTACTGGAACCCTGGTTCACCCACAACCAACACTAATGTTGGACAGTTATCAATTATAGATTTCAGAGCCTTGACCAAGCAGAAGCATAACTCTTCCCCTGTTGGAGGACCAAAAAAACGTTAGGTTGGGGGAGTGATGAGTCTAGTTTTTGGGCTAGTTATGGATAGAATCTATAGTCTATTTTTTGAAGTTACCATGAACTTTAATACTGCATGTTGATATTTTATATAATTTCTCTCAAACCATAAGACATTTGGGTTTAATTCCATCTCTACAAGTTTAGTGATATTTACCTATTATGTGGACTATCTATATTAATCTTGCATGTGGTTAATGAATGTTCTTTAAAGGTGGTTATATTTATGCAATTATTATGTGTACTGACATTTCCATGCAGACATAATTAAGAATGGTAAGTTGAGAAACGTAGCCACCAGCTGATCATGCAAAGGAAACGCACGAATGTCAATTGAGGACGACGGCAGGATATTCCTATGGTAGCCGCATGTAACTGCCTTATGTTAAAATTTAATGATATTAAGCAATGCAGACATTACTGTAGTGGTCGAGTCCACATTTGGGCATGCATGTTTGAACAAATTCCCCTGCATGTGTAACTTCTCTACCACTCTCTTTTCTACTTTCCCTAAATGGTGTCCTCTCAGTTAGTGGGAGTTGACTGCCCTGTTTAGTTGATAAATAAGGTTGGATCCTCCTTCTCAAGGGGTTGTTGATTGCCAAGCTATTGTACAATCTAATAATCAAACATACTCTTTTGTATTTTACACTTTCCAATGAATGAAATAAGACTCTGGGTTGAGTATCTGAAGTTTTCATTAGTCTTAGAGGATACTCATCCAAGGGGGCCCACTTGGTGAGTAATTTGTTCCTTTAGTTTAGTTAAATTAGTATTAGCTTTTGTTTAGTCCTTAGTTAAGAATCTGGCACCGACTGTTCCTGCAACCACTAGAATTCCATTATGTGACTGTTCCTGCAGCCAAAGCAGGCAAAGTAGTTTCTTGTTTGCTACTCAGATTTTCATTTCTGTTATGTATGTTCAGTTTGAGTTTTATTGTTGAGTAGTGTTCAGAATTTTCTTTATATTCCTTCCATGCAATTTACCTTTAGCATTAGTCTCTCTTAGTTGTAGAATGAAGATGACTACTTTGAAGTTCCTAGATCACATACTGTGCTGACCCATTTCAAGTTCACGTCCCTAGGTTGACAACTTAAATGTACCTTCATGATGGTTGAAATGGCTATTCAAGTTAGATGTCCAATCTTTGAATCGTGGTTTTAAAAGCTTAGTTATTAAAATCATTGTAGGTGGCCAACAAAAATGATTAAGTCTGGAATCCATTGTGGGGTTCTCCCTATAGACTTTTCTCCATGGACTTCTATTCAAGCTTTGCCGATTCAAATAGCCTTCATGACACGTCTATCCGCCTGTCGGACCCTGCACTCCCGACCATAGTAAGAAGTCGTTGCTAAGACAAATCTATTGCAGACAATCCTTTGTGGGTTTCCACCAGCGTTTCATCATTGATTAAACGACTACCTCAAAATAGCAAAAGGGTGACCTCCTTCCGACCAGCGGATCCTGAACCTGTTGTCGCCAAATGACTTTTGTTCTGCTCCCACCACATTGAACAACCAAAGTCTAGTGTCTGCCCACTGCATGGGGCCTAACCTTTTCATTTCCCTCAACTTCCTACTAATGCATGTGCCCCTTGTGGACCCGATTGTGCGGGCCTCCTCAAGTGGACTTCTGTTCCGCCTGCGTTGTTTCAAATAGCCAAGCCACAGTGCCTTCCCACACCCTCTAGCCCATATTCTTACACTTTAACAATGAGGTGACCTCTGTCCTCCAAGACCGCGGGTCTCGCATGGTGGAATGTCGCTTGTGGGACGCCGCCTTTCCAGCATTGTTTCAATGGTAGAACCTTAAATGGCCAAGCTACCCTCTGCTTTTGCATGACTAAAGGTGATCCTAATGCCTCCAAAGCTTGAAAGTGACCTCAACCCATGTGTTGAAACTGCCTGACCTCCCCAATGGACACCACCTAATGATCAAATCTTGGTGTAGGTGGAGTCATCTGAGTCGTCGTTCCCTAATTGCCATATGTTCATTGTTGCCTTCAAAATGGTTGTCCACCCAGGGAAGTTTGCACCCCTGGACCCACATTTCCATAACCTCCTCAATTGAATGACTAACGGTGGTTCGAAAGAAATGTTAAAATCTTTGATGAATCATCTGATCTAATGCTATTTTGTGAGATTTTGGCTAACATTCCTCATGTTTTATGCTTGAATTTTCTTACTGCTCCTTTTTCTATAGGATATATGGAATCGGTTGCAGGATCTACGAAGGCAGCCATGGAAAAGGACAAAGGAAAGAAAATTTCCAAGGCACCTCGGGGTAAAGAGGATAAGGACCAAATGAGGTACAAGTTCCAAGGGGAACCTCTCAACCCTAGGGTCAATATGGACTGGAAGGAGATCTCAGATACCAATCTGGGACATATAGATATTGATGAATTCAAGCAAAGGGTTTGGATCAACCCCACAATATAAAATACTAGAAGGATTAGAAGCAGTGGACGTAGGCACATTGTCAAACCACGTTAAATACTTTGTTTTATTTTTGTTATTGTGTTTCTAATTTTCTTGCACAAATAATTATATGATGAATTGTTTATAGCTGTGTATGTATAACACAAAATTGGACCCGATGACATATTGAAGGATAGTCAATATTCTAAAACAAAAGACACGAACGGTTTCATTTTTCTGCCTCATTGAGAATCTTTAATGCAAGCAAATTACATTCTTGGAATTCAATAGATTGACTTTTTGACTGCTTCAATTTATTTTATTAATCCAATAACTATGTCAAGAATTGACATTTTCTCATTCAATGTCTTTGCCACTCAAAATTTCATTTGAGTTTGCTTACCAAAAGAGAACCAAACTAGCCAAAATTGAAACAAAAATGATCATCTTTTTGATTGATGCAGGATCGCGCCTACATCTGAATGCTCCTACATCAAAACCCTATCAAGAACCAACAAAGGTTTCAAAACTACCCAAAGTTCCGCTAAACCCTTTATTATTTTCTTCTTTTCCACCTTCGGTAAACTTTAGTGATCATGGAAACCTTTCGACAACCCGACACTTACCCACAATTTCAAAAAGATCGACACAAAATAGATTTCAAGTTGGAATTTTAAGACCATCGAGTAAGAGTGAGGTTTGAAAACTTAGGTGGCACTCAACGTAGGTTTATAAACTAGAATAAAAAGACGACAAAAGATATAGTTTGATTTTCTATAAAAATAGGGCACGATATTTGTAAGGGTGACTAAAATTAACGGTAACACTACCCTATTAATGTAGGTCTTCTTCGACATAGATAAACAAGGACACATATATTCCAAAATTAAGATCATACATTTTGAACTACATGAGAGTCATCTTGTCATAATTTATAATCCCATTATTTTAAAACATTATTTTTTACAAGGTCTTATAAAAACTTACTACAACCTAAGACCCCTCACACAAACCTCCTCTAGGTTCATTATATAGTGCATGTAAGTCTTATATAATATAGTACTTTTATAAGTGAAAGATTAAAAAAAGAAAAATTTACAATATTCCCAAAGGAATTATACATATAATTCCCAGAGGTCTTATGTTAAGCATGTTGGGTCTTACACCCAATATTTAAACATGAAGAGTTGTTATTGACATGCACAGTCTCCCACAATGATAACTCTGTAAATCCAATCATTGATATGAATTTGGAGAATTTGGTATTGTATAGAGGTTTGATATGTGATTGCTAGAATTCTAGCCTAGTTCTTCTTGATCATACTATATCTTCCACTTGGTAATCAAATGGGAAAACCTAGAGAGAAATTTTATGATGAAAAAACTTCCCTTAAGTGCCACATGATCTTCAATGTACTTTTATTTTTTCCTAAATAAAAACTCTTCCACTAATCTTCTAAGCCACATTGATTCTTTTAGATCTTTTGTATTCACCCTTTTGATTAAAGAGCCATGTAAGGTTGTTTTTTTAGAACTACTTCATCCATGGGATAATTTGCACCATTTATTTCGAAGACATAGACTTTTTGGATAAATTTCTTATAAATAGGATCACTACCATAGTCAGTAACAAAGATATCAAATAATTACATTCTTAGCATAGGAATAATAAAAACCATAATTGATTAGCCTTTAATATACTTTAATGTGCATTTATCATTTTCAAATGTTCATATAGTATTATGCAAATTTTACATGTAATACCTGGGCGGGTGCATGGAAATGGGTAGCAATTTCGTGGACACCCTAAAAAAAAAAAACTTGAAAGCCATAACGCGAGCGCGTTATGTCTTTCGTTAAACCTAGGCAAGTTCCCTTCGGCCACAAGTGCAAAGACATAACGCGAGCGCATTATAACGCGCTCACGTTATCTTCTGTTAAAAGCAAAAAACAAATGCAAATCTCTCATTTGCATTTCGACTGGTTTTTTTGCTCCACCCACGGCCAAAAACCCCAAATATCGCGCTCGCATTCTAGGAGAAGAATTCTTCACCAAAAATCCGAATTTCTTCACAACGATGGCGCCACGACGACGAGGAGCTATAAGAGGTAAGGATTCTATGCTTTTTGTTTTGAATGTGTTAGTTTTAGGTTGAATTTGATATCTATTTGTTTTAATTTTTAGGAGATGCAAATCAACCTACAAACCCTCAAAATCCTTAATAGGAGGACCAACCAAATCCTCAAGATCAAAATCAACCACAACATCAACCTCCTCCACCAATCACTCAACCCCCTCCTGGCACTCAACAAAATTTAATGAGTGAAATTGAGAACAACAAAAAACAAATTAAGGATTTGATCAATAGGTTGAGTGATCCAAATGGTCCAACCACAGAAAGAGTGACCCTAGCAAATTCATTGAAAGATATATTAAAAAACGTAGATTCAATTAGCAAACAAATAACTGGATGGGAAGATAGGAGGCAGGCAGCCAGGGAGTATTATCCAAACAAACTATCATACAAGGATGTGAAAGATTTAAAAATAACAAAAGGTGATTTGTGTTCATTATTCACCGACCCACGCACAAATCAAAATCTTACCCTCAATGTGAAGAGGTTTCCTATCCATTGGTGCCACCACCAACAAATGAAGGAGCGGTTTTATGATAGGTGGTACATGGTCTTCGATTACCCACCGTGCAACAATTGTGAGGTCCCGCAATATTTCCTTAGGAAACTATATAGTGAGTTCATATTGAACAAAATCCCAAATTATTTTGATATGAGGGATTTCCAAGGGAGAGGTGGGGGGTCAGCTCAGGATAGACCTGGTGCATAGCCGGATCCTACGCGACAAGGTAGACGAGCTCTCGCTAGGCCACCTCATGAGCACATTTTTATGCCTTCAGTCATGAAGGAAAGTGCTGACATAGAGACATTGCAAGCAATTAGCACTTTGACCCAGAGTGTCATCCATCATACTAGCCCTATTCTACAGCACCATCCAGGGGAGTCTTCTAGTGGTGGTCTTTGAACACATGTGTGTCAATCTTGCAGGGCTACTTGTTCACATGACCCCACCGACCCTCAGGAGATTGGTACGTAGGATCCATCTGCAGCTATGGAGATGGAGAGGGTAGCTGACATTTTGCATGAGGCATATGGCATTGATAGTCAGGTAAAAGTTAGTGCATGTGTTCATTGAATTTAATTTGTTAAATTTCGATTTTGAAATGCAAGATTAACTAAAAAAAAATTATGATTTTAATAAAATTGCAGGATCACAGTGTTGAGACTGGATACACCGCCCCCCCGCCCACCAACCTATTTTTGCAGTATACCTATCGCTAGGGTATGTAACTAGTAAACAATTATAAGTTTATTGCATATTAATGGCATTGTTTTACGAATGGTAATTTAATATGCAATTTTGGATGTTGAACAGACTAATATTGGAGGTTTTGATGGAACACTTCCCATTGGCGGTGGATTTACTCAAACCTTCACGTAGGTAATAGAATAAAGAGTTTAACTAATGAATCAAGTACTTAATAGATTTGTGTAGTTTATGCATGCACATCGTTGATTACGTTGAATAATTTGTTGTTTTATTTTCAATTGTTGCGAGACGATACACCTCTGAATGTGACGAGGGCAATGGATATCGGTGTGACATCTGCTATACCATCCTCGATGGCTCTGACAAAAGAGGTATGAGGCAAATTAGTAAATTTTAATTTACATTTGTTGTTATAGATGTTAGTTAGTGAGAAATCAAACCATTATTGATTCACGTAGTTTTTGTCTATTTGCATGGTTTATACAGGGCTTGAGCACGCCTGAGCATGGGCATGAGGATATTTCCCTCGTGGACAGAGATCGTGAGATGGTTGTAAGTGATTATTTTGTCAAATATATCATTTTTTATAATGTAATTTCTATATATTCATGTCTTTACTTCTTATTGTAACAGTTAAAACTTCACCATGAACTAAACCCTAGGAGGAGTAGTAGGAGCACTCCACAAGCATAGCAAAAATGAGTGATAGACCTATCGCCATCCGAGCGAAAAGGAAAGGGAAATATTTTATTTCCTGGGCATGGAGAGCAATGACTTATGATTCCAGAGTCCTTTATTGTATGCCTGCATGGCAGTTTTGTACATATTTTTTATTGGACATATTTGACATTGTATGCCTAGATGGCATTCTCGTAAGCCTACATGGCTATTTTGTACATATATTTCATACTTATATCGACATATATTTATGTATGCCTACATGGCTATTTGGTTAATACAAATATCTTTTTTCGATGCCTATCCATATTTGCATTCTAAATTCATGGTTCAATAGATATGAGTTACGTATATTCAAGTGTATACTTTACAACTTACATGTATACTTTGTGACTTACATGCATTCGAGTGTATACTTTGTGGCTTACATGTTTTCATGCATATACCTTATATTCGTGCATATACTTTGTTTTAATTTGTGTATACTATGTATTCGTGTGTATACTTTTTGAGGCTTACGTGTTTATGAGTACTTGTAGTTCCCTTATTGACATGTACATGTTTGACTTATTCACGTGTATAATTATTAATTGGTTAGCCCTAGCATTGATCTATGTCATCCTCAATGCATGATCCTTGAGATGGAGTAAGTACACCCTCAAGGTCAAAAGGAGTTTCACATGCATTCTTCGTAGGCTCATTTTGGTAGTGAAACCAAAAACCTCTTGCATCATTGAAACGAAAAAAAAATTCCTTTATAGCAGGTCTGAAGCCATTATCATTCTCCATTAGTTCTTCATGTATCCACTTCCCATTAATGGTTGTCTCATGACCTTCCTGAAACCAAGCACTTATCTCATTTGTGATCGAAGAAATGTATGAAGATTTATCTTCCTCCTTATGAACCATTCATTATCATGAGAGATGGGTTCTTGTGAACCACTACTGATGAATCATGGGTCAATGAGTTTGACTTGTAAAACTACATGATTGAATCATGATAGCAATATCACAATATTTATATATCTAAATGTGTTATTTCCTTCAGCTAAAATTTGTGCTTATACTTATGTGATTGATGTATGTTTGTGTATGGGATCATAGTAATTTCTATTTGATGATGCTATTGTGTCTTTAAGGTTTATTTATTAAAGGGTGCATGAAACAAGTTTTAAATCCTTACAAATCTTTGAATTTCTTAGGTTTTTCTATTTTTTGAGTCTGGGCTCCGAGCCCGAGTCCAAGTCAAAAAATGGCTTGTCAAGTCTGAGGCGAGTCCTAGTCTTGTAACACTGGTGTGAACACATCAAGGAATAATGTATATGTCAATGAAGAGAGAACCCATCCTTGTTTCCAAACAAACCATTTATCCCTCAAGAGCACTCTTGCTCTTCCCAAGACCTATTATCTAGTCTTCCTAGCGTATTCCTCTCTACCCTACTAAGGGATCACTCCTAAACCCCTCTCACCACATAAGAGTCTCCACCAGTTTTAAATTCTTCTCCATCACTCCCAATCCACCACTAAGCTTCCTTGGGCTCCACACTGACCCAAAGTGTCCTAACCACTCCAGGGGCTAGGAAAGGGTATTCTCACTATCCCCTTGTTGATTTGACTCCTCACTGATCCATCTCATAGGATTCTTTCACTTTTTACCCATCACTTTCTTGACAAACTCAATTTTAGGCCTTGTAGCCTTCTACCCCTATTTGGCCTCCTAGAACCCGTTTTCTTGACTTTTCTCACAAATAGTCTTAACAACCCCCAAATTTTTTTTTAGATTCTTTCTTTTGACCATCAAGGCTCCAAGATTTACCAATCCTTAGGTCCTACAAGTTTCCATACATATGATTTTCCTCAAAACCCCTATTTTCAAGGGTTCCTAGGGTTTTTGGCTCTTTTTCCTTCTTTGACGGCTTCAACGACCTCATCAACAATCCTCTTGGCACACACATGACTAAGATACATGTGCCTACACTCCCATACTCTTGATTGGCACAAACCAATCCATTTAGAAACTCTCCTTGCTATTGTCCTCTCCAAGCTACTAGCCAGAATGCACTTGCACTCGCTTAGTGCTTGATGATTTCATCACCTTCCTGCAAAAAGATAACCAGTCGGTCTAGATGAATAATCTAATGCTACACAAGGTAATTAAGTGACACAATGGAAGACTCAAAGCATTAGATAATTCCTTTCAATCCATTCTTGACTAGATGAAGGCACAAAAATAGAAAATCAATGAAATTTGCACTCTTCCAATCACAAAAATGTACTCTCCAAGTCTCAATTCGTGAAAACAATCCTCCAACCCATGTATTAGGGTTTTTCTAACCTTATATACCTTTCTCCCATGTGCTAGGACCCTTGGGTCGGGCTTAGAGCATCATTAATTCCATTTTCCAACTTTTAGGACAAATAGCCAAGGTAACATTGCTCAAAATGCTCACAGTGTCCAAGACTTACCCAAACCGCAAGCCCCTAACAAACCTATTGGTGCAGGAGCACCTAGAAGAACACCTAGGAAACACTAGGAAAAGGAAAGCTTTGTTAAGTTTTGTTTTAAATGTGATAAGGTCATGTTGACCATTGAAATTGTGGAAGAGACTTAAAAATGTCTTGGTCAGGAGCTATCAGGAGTGGAAGAGCTGTGAGTTTAGACACTCATGTTTGGTAGTTTCTAGTAATTGGAAATAAAGCTCAAAATGTTGCATATGTGCAATTTTCGCTTAATGTGGTGGTTATGTCCGACCAAGGGGAAGGGTAACCACTTTTTGAACCTTTTTAAGGATTGCCTTGACCTGTGGGAAAGGTTGGAAGGCATTTGAAGTTTTGTAATTTTGAATTTTTCATGAAGGAGAAAGAAGAATAGTAGGAGCAATTGCTTAATTTTCTGTGTTTGAGATCTTGGCAGTGTGTTAATGGCATAACTAGGCATTGGCATATGTGTGGAATGTAGTTTAGTTGATCTCAATGTGTTGGCTGGTCAATAACTGGTTGTTTCATCGTTCAAGTTTTTGATTTCAGTTCTCTAGGTTCTTGTTTTTGGGTTATTATGCCTGGCAAGCTGCAATAAATGGAGTTCTAGTCCACCTTTCCCCTATACCTGGTGTATGGGCTCTTGGAAACAATGGCTAGGCTCCATGCCTATACTTTTAGTAGTGTTAGGAGTCATTAGGGGTCAAGTGTGCATGAAAGAAGACCTCTCCTAGGCGAGCTAAACAGTGCCCGGCTAGGAAAGTCAAGGGGTGGGAAGCACCTCACTTGCAGGGAAGACCTCTCCATGCTAAACCCCATGGTAGAAAGGTGGAAGGAGGCCCCACAGAGGTCTGGTAATAGTTAAGAGGCTACACCAATCCATTTAAAGGAAGAACTCCATGACAGTTCACCCGGGTGGCCAAGAGTTGACAAAAAGACCCTATATTTGCTAAATTGATGAATGAGCCTGTGTATGGCAAGACAAAGACTAAGACCTTTAAAATCTTGAAGAACTTGGTATCAGGACCAAGAAACCATAGGGAAGTTTTGGGGTACTTTGGGAAAGTTTTGAGAAACATCCACTTTTCTCGGGTTAGGGCTCTAGGCTTGTAGACTTTTTAACCCTAGGTGAGGGTTTGAAGGGAGCGATGGAGAAATGGAGCCTAGTGGTTGTTCAACAACCCTAATAGGATGCTAAGAAGCATTATTTTGCATCTCTACATCCCTGCAAGGATCTAACTGAGTGTTGAGAGTGTTTGACCTTTAGGGAAGATTAAGGGTCAAGGGTGAGATAGTAGCAAAGCACCAAGTTTGGTTTGGTAGTTGTGAACTTGGATGAAAGTGGGGATGGCCAATAGAACCAAGGGTACCTATACCTGAGATAGGACCTATAGGTGAAGGTGGTGGAGAGTGCCACCATAGGGGATTGCCAAGGTGAGACCCAGAGCATGGAACAGTGAGTGTTCCATCCAACCCCATCTTACATCACCTATTTCCAATTCACTCATCAAAAACACTCTTGGGACTTTACATCATATTCCTTATTCCCTTGGTGGTTGGCTAGAACCACCTACAAGCCAAAATTGCAAAGATCTCTCCAAAAGACCTTAAGGTGCTCTTGCACCATTCTCCCCCTTGCAACAAAGAAGTTAAGGAACCTGTGGTGTCAAGAGCTCCTCGCTAATTCCATGCTTCTTAAAGTCACTTTCTGCTATCCAAGTAGCCTCTTAGGTGCCAACACCACTGGAACAACACATGGGCTTATGGTTTTCCTGATCAACCCTTGGTCCAAAAGTTCTTGATCTTGCCTTGCTATTTCCTTGTTCTGCTCTGGTGTTATTTTGTATGCAGCCTTGTTAGGCAATGTTGCTCCTGGTACAAAGTCAATTTGATGACTAATTGCCCTCTTACGTGGTAGTGTAGGTGGTGTTCCTTCACAAATGATATCCCTGAACTGATCCAACAGTTGCTTCACCTCTACTGTCATAGGTAGCCAACTAGGTGAATCCTCCTCCTTTGGCTTGAACATGATTGCATAGACAACTCCTTCTTCCCCCTTCATGTCTCTTAAGAATTCCTTTCCACTCATCAAAAGTACAGTGGATTTTGCCTTTTCCACTGTGCCTTCTTGGGGAAAAAACTTCATGGTTAAGCGCTTGAGCTAGATTATACTGGAATGGGTGACCTCTCGGGAAGGCCTAGTCCTCACCTCTGTGAGCATCAGTTAGATGCAATGAGTGCTAAGTGGGCCATTCAATATCATTTCAAATTTGTTGCGTTAAGCAACTTACAAATTTACAACTTAAGACTCCTCCAACCTAAGGGATCGATCCGGTGGAACATAGCTCAGAGCGATTCCACGTGTTTCAGTGTAAAAGACAACCATTCCTAGTGTAAACATACCTATTTGGACATGTTGGAACAGTCTGTTTGGTCACACAAGTTGCAGAATGAAAGTTGCACCACTCTGCAACTTTCCACTACTTGCATTTGATGCTTTTTCCATCAAGTGAAAATCCGCAACCACTGGAAAACCACTCTGAGATAGCCAAAAATGAGAGAGGTTTTTGTAGATAGGCTCAACGCGATCCTATAGGATTAGACGAGAAGTTTCTAAGCATCACGACATCTGAGTAATAGCATGCTGAAGTTTGCAGCCATTTTGCACTTCGGGTCCTTAAGGGATCAATCCGGTGGAACATAGCTTGGAGTGATTCCACGTGTTTCGGTGTGAAAGAGGACCATTCCTAGCGTAAAAATACCTATTCGGATGTGTTGGAATAGTCTGCTTTGTCACACGAGTTGCAGAGCGAAAGTTGCACCACTTTGCAACTTTGCACTGCTTGAATTTGACACCTTTTCCATCAAGTGAAAATCCACCGCCATGAGAAAACCACTCCAAGATAGCCAAAACCGAGAGAGGTTTCTCTAGAGGGGCCCAACACCTTTCTGTAGGATTAGATGAGAAGTTTCTAAGTGTCACGGTATCTGAGTACTAGCATGCTGAAGTTTGTAGCCATTTTGCACTTTGGACCCTTAAGGGATCGATCTGGTGGAACATAGCTTGGAGCGATTCCACGTGTTTCGGTGTGAAAGAGGACTGTGCCTAGCATAAAAATACCTATTTAGACGTGTTGGAACAGTCTGCTTGGTCACACGAGTTGCAAAGCAAAAGTTGCACCACTTTGCAACTTTGCACTGCTTGAATTTGACACCTTTTCCATCAAGTGAAAATCCGCCACCATGAGAAAACCACTCCAAGATAGCCAAAATTGAGAGATTTTTTTCTAGAGGGGCCTAACACCTTTTTGTAGGATTAGACGAGAAGTTTCTAAGTGTCACGGTATCCGAGTACTAGCATGCTGAAGTTTGCAGCCATTTTGCACTTTGAACCCTTAAGGGATCGATCCGGTGGAACATAGCTCGAAGCAATTCCACATGTTTTGGTGTGAAAAGAGACCATGCCTAGCGTAAACATACCTATTTGGACGTGTTCGAACAATCCGCTTTGTCACACGAGTTGTAGAGCGAAAGTTGCACCACTTTGTAACTTTGCACTGCTTGAATTTGACACCTTTTCCATCAAGTGAAAATCCATCGCCATGAGAAAACCACTCCAAGATAGCCAAAACCGAGACAGGTTTTTCTAGAGGGGCCCAACGCCTTTCCGTAGGATTAGACAAGAATTTTTTAAGTGTCACGGTATCCGAGTACTAGCATGCTAAATTTTGCAGCCATTTTACACTTTGGACCCTTAAGGGATCGATCCAGTGGAACATAGCTCGGAGCGATTCCACGTGTTTCGGTGTGAAAGAGGACTGTGCCTAGTATAAAAATACCTATTCGGATGTGTTGGAACAGTCTGCTTGGTCACACGAGTTGCAGAGTGAAAGTTGCACCACTTTGCAATTTTGCACTGCTTGAATTTGACACCTTTTCCATCAAGTGAAAATCCGCCGCCATGAGAAAACCACTCCAAGATAGCCAAAACCAAGAGAAACTTTTCTAGAGGGGCCCAATGCCTTTCTGTAGGATTAGATGAGAAGTTTCTAAGTGTCACGATATCCGAGTACTAGCATGCTGAGGTTTGCAGCCATTTTGCACTTCGGACCCTTAAGGGATCGATCCGGTGGAACATAGCTTGAAGCGATTCCATGTGTTTTAGTGTGAAAAAGAACCATACCTAGTGTAAAAATACCTATTCGGACGTGTTGGAACAATCCGCTTGGTCACACGAGTTGCAGAGCAAAAGTTGCACCACTTCGCAACTTTGCACTGCTTGAATTTGACACCTTTCCCATCAAGTGAAAATCCGCCGCCATGAGAAAACCACTCCAAGATAGCCAAAATCGAGAAAGGTTTTTCTAGAGGGGCCCAACGCCTATCTGTGGGATTAGATGAGAAGTTTCTAAGTGTCACGGTATCCGATTGCTAGCATGCTGAAGTTTGCAGCCATTTTGCACTTCGGACCCTTAAGGGATCGATCTGGTGGAACATAGCTCGGAGCAATTCCACATGTTTCAGTGCGAAAAGAGACCATGCCTAGCGTAATAATACCTATTCGGATGTGTTTGAACAATCCGCTTGGTCACACGAGTTGCAGAAAAATGTGTACAAATTGTTTACATGACCTTTATATAACCTTTTTCACATTGTTTACATTTCAAAATTCAAAGTTTGCAAATTTTCCTACTCAAGGCATTTACAGAACAAGGTGCTACTACACCAAACATGAACTTCAACCTTAAAATATTTGAGTATATCTCATTATGTAATTAAATCTTATTACATTGCCTCTGGCACTTCGTTCTCTCAGATCTTTTACAATGCCACTCATACATTCAAGATTCTCTTTAAATGTCTACATCATAGGTGCTCATCACGAGGTTAACTTCAAATGAGTAACTTGAGATTCCCTCCCTAAGCTTCACATGCTCTCTTACAATGGCTTGAAATAAAAATTGAGATTTGTCAAAATCATCAAAATAAGTATGTTGCATTGCTTTTTTGGCTGAGATTTTCTTTTCAATGGCTCTTAAATCAGCATTTTCTGCAACGAAAGATCAATCAACCCTTAGTAGTTTACTTACAAATACGCAAAGTAAAAGAGAAAAATAAGGAGCATCCAAAATGGAAATGAAATAAAAATAGATGGAAGGCACTTACAGATGTTGCATGTAGGCATCAAAATAAGGATGTTGCATTGCTTTTCTGGTTGACATTCTCTTGGATGACTCATATATATGCATTTTTTGCAAGGGGACACCAATCACTGTAAAAGAAGATGATAGCATTGGCATCAAACAAATTAATGTGCATACATGTATAAATTAATAAGAACCAATATGCATATACTTACAAATTAATCCAACGAACCATCCGGGTCTACTCTACTATTTATTGTGTCAAGTATTGTCTCATGGTCAGACTCACGGACCTTCCATAACGTCTTGTTTAAAGGTCTACCCCCATATTTGGTCAAATGAACATTGGATGCCACGACAAGGTTCGAGTAATGAAGAATCTTACGATGCATGTCAAAGTCCTGAAATAGCCAATGTTTAACACTTGAATGTGGGTACCTTCTAAGCCATGTTCCAGTAACCGCAACTGACCCTGTAGGGTATTCGATGTTTTCTCCATCTATAACTAGGGCCTCCAATTTCTTTTTTGTCTCAACACAATGACACAAGTAATAGTCTATTCCCTCTTCATTGTCTTCATCTGCAATAACTGCATAAACATGCCTTGCATTGATATGTGCAAAAAATCTCTTGAAATTTGTCAACATTACGAATACAGTACAAAGTAAGATCTAACAATCTGAAATTTCAACAACTAAGAAAGTAGATATATCACCTTGTTGAACTAGATCTGATATGTGGTCAAAGTCCACCAATGATTCTATCTATGTCAGTTCCAATGTCGTCAGAGGGCGATACGTGTGAAGTGGGCTAAGATAACTTGTGAACCATTTGTCAACCCACTCCCCTAACTCACAATCATTCCAGTTTTGCATTCTACATGAAGAACAAAAGCATGCCATCTTTCGTGTATCAATACTCCATGAACCTGTATTTGAGCTAAGGAAAGAGTGTACCTCACTCGATCCTATTAGTTTACAACAGTCTTCATATGGTGCAATGTTAGTATCATCCATCAACCAAAAAAATCTATGAACTGAAGACGTACCTTCATTACCTGGACCCATCAAAGCATTACACCACTCAATGATTGATTTTGCATCTGTCAACTTTGCACTGTCTTTATACTTTAACTCTTCACATGCTAATGCTATTTTCATGCATGCTCCTGCACCATCATGCTCCCCCTTTCCATGTCCAGCCTCAACAAAAGTTTCACATATGTTGAACACCTATAATGACATGCATCCTGCACAACCAGTAGAACATGCGCGAGTTCTTGAACTATGTTGCACAGTTATCAGACCATATTATATGTTGATCGTATTCTATGCCCCTCTGAGCCAAACCACTGTAGAACATCTGGAAGCAACCTTGCACGAACTCTAGAGAATGTGTGCGATCATCACTAATGTAAAAGTGGTACTCCCTCAATACCTTCCTTTGCTCATCTGTACTATCAGATGCATGAATGAATGCTATGTGCACAAATATCAAAACTTGTGTGGAGTTGTAATACTGTGACTGCACCTCATGTTGTGGCTGTAGAGTGTAGTTCTCTGCAAAGTTAACCACAGATACTATGCTTCCAACTGGAAAGGTGTCCTTGCATAGCTTGAACTGCATGTCCAACCATCAGGCTCTATGGGTATGCATTGCATACTCAGACAGTATATTGTCACGAAATGTGGTCATAAATTTGTACACTGGAATCTTCTCAATAACCAAATCACACCTTTTTTCTTGAGACCCATCTTTTGTAGCATATGCCACTGTTTTATACTTCCTGAACTCTACTAGTTTTTGGCCCACCTCATATGTGCTTTCCATATGTTGACATACTGGCATACGCTGGAAGCCACCACAACGCTCGCATGAACCATCCAAGCATGTTGTCCTATAGAATATCTGGCCATCCTCTATTTCACATAAAAATTTTGATAAGAACTCTCTTGAAGATTTTGGTGGGGCTTCTATGCCACAATCCTACAAAACATCATTAGTATGCAAATCTAAACATATAGAACGATAAACATCGTAATGGTTAGAAAATTCAATATGTAGTCTACAACAACAAGTAGTGCGTGTGTGATTTATCTTGACATAAAAAGGTTTAAGCAGTTCAAAAAATCTTTGAGAAATACTAATTTGAGGATAATCATTTTCAAATTTCTGAAAAAATTGGGTTTGAGTCATATCCAAAAAATGCTTTGGATGTGGCTCACAATTCCGACTACCGATTCTCCTTCTTACCACATCCCTTTGATTCGGAGATGGCCTTGTGTTATTCTTCCAATACTCTTCAATTAGTGTTCTCAAGGCTTCGACAACTTCTTTATCTTTTCGTGACAGTCTCCCCGAGAATGCCCATCATTCATTTGTATCATTGCCCTCAATTCTTTGTCACCTTTGAATGGCTCTTGATAAAGTCTTTCTACTAATTCCCATTTTTTCACTAGTCTTTTTAATTAGGCGAGCTCTCTTTGTTTGATAACTTACCAAAGTCGATGTAATGACACGTCGGGTGACATTACTATCCTTTGAGCGTGAGGTCTTACCCACACTCTCATAAGCATCCATTAGATTCTTCAAAATAGTGTCTTCACTCGATGCATTCGATGTTCTCAACCCAAGAGTCTTCATGATGTTCCTATACTTTGCACCCTGCATCATTTCAACAAATAGTTGACATCTTGCAATCTCATTTAGCCTTTCAAAGAATCATTCCCAAATCCCTTCAGCATATCTTCTACAAGTGCGTGTTGAAATTTTACCTTCCATGTGCTACAAAATATCATCATCAATATTAATCAAATACTTTGGCTTTCTACGAAAAATTCTTGGTGGTGTTCTCCTAGGTACATACCTCTCAACATTAGGAATTTCATCAATATTTAATTGAGATGGGCTAGATTGCATACCTTCGATTGAGGGTGGAGAAGAATACATACCTTGAGGTTCACATGGGAATGATGGCATACCTTCTTTGTTAATTTCAAGTGATGATGTACTCTCAACTTGAAATGTGTTGGATGGTGTCCAACAATATTCACTTGCCGTAAATGGTGTCCCTCCATATTCACTTGCAGTAGATGGTGTTTGTCCATATTCACTTGTTCTAGATGGTGTCCCTCCATATTCACTTGTGCTTAATGGTGTCCCTTCATATTCACTTTTCGTAGAGGGTGTGTCTCCAAGTACGGTATCTGAATCTGTCTTACGACGATGCTTCCGCATTCGTGCCTTTTGTGTTGCCAATTCCTGTTCTCTTTTTGACGGTTGAGGTTCCTCTACAATCCGGTTGTTTTCATCAATAGTTTCCAATTTCTTCTTTTCACGATATGCCACCACCCGAACTCTCTCCTTTTATTTCAAGGTTTCATTCTCTTCATCTGTTAGTTTCCTCTTTGTCTTTTTCTTCAGCATGGAGGATAATTTTATCTATACCATGGTAATGAGATGAATATTAGTTCCTAAAAAATGTATCCATTCAAGATAATTGAAAAATATATGTCATTGAAGGCTTCATTTATGTGTGAATTAAGGAAAACTTAGGGTAGTCTAGAGCCTTGAAGTTTGGAGAAGCCCGAATGATGAAATTAGCCAAATTAGTCCATGTAGACTTGGCAATTTGTCCTAAAAGTGGGAAAAGGGCATTAATGATGCTCTAAGACCAACCAAAGGGTCCTATAATGTCGGAGAAAGGCATATAAGGTCAGAAAAACCCTAATTGAGCATGTGGGAAATCTATTGTACAATTTGGAGTTTTGGAAGGGGAATTTGTGAGTTGGAAGAGTGCAAATTTCATTGAATTTATGTTTTTGTGCCTTCATCCAGTCAAGAATGGATTGAAAGGACATGTCTAATGCTTTTAGTCTTTCAATTGTGTCACTTAATTACTGTGTGAATCATTATATTAACCATTTAGCTCAATTGTTTTCTGTTTTGCAAGTTTTTAGAGTTTTTGGTCTCATAGCCGGTTAAGGCCAGTTTTTGGAAATAATGATCCCCACTTGAATTCCCATGGAAAGGCTACCATGGCCACTTGGAATCAAGTAGGGGACTGTTTTTATAGTGTACATATGGTTTTTGGTGTCTTGGTTTGCAGGGGAGATGGTGAATTCATCAAGAACTAGGCGAGTGCGAGTGCATTCTGGCTAGTGGCTTGGAGAGGACAGCAGTAAAGAAAGTTGCTAAATGGATTGGTTTGTGCCAATAAAGAGCAAGAGAGTGTGGGAACATGTATTCCAGACATGTTTGTGCAAGGAGGAGAGTTGAGGAGGTCATTGAAGCCCTCAAAGTTGGAAAAAGGAGCCAGAACCCTAGAAACCCTTGAAAATAGGGGGTATGAGGACAGTCCTATGTACGGACGCAAAAGGGACTAAACATATGGTAAATATTGAAGCCTAGGGTACCACTAGAAATAATCTATAAAAATATTTTGGGATTGTTAAGACCGTTTTTGAGAAAAGCCAAGAAAACGGGTTCTAGGAGGCTTAATTGGGCAAAAGGCTACAAGGCCTAAAATTGGGTTTTTCAAGAAAGTGATGGGTACAAGGTGAAATAATCCTATGAGATGGATCAGTGAGGAGTAAAATCAACAAGGGGATAGTTAGAATACCCTTTCCTATCCCCTGGAGTGGTTAGGACACTTTAGGTCAGTGTGGAGCCCACGGAAGCTTAGTGGTGAATTGAGAGCAATGGTGAAGAATTTGAAATTGGTGGAGAGTCTTATGAGGTGAGAGGGGTTTAGGAGGGATCCCTGAGTAGGGTAGGGAGTAATACCCTAAGAAGACCAGAGAATAGGTCTTGGGAAGAGCAAGATTGCTCTTGAAAGATAAGACTCCCCATCAATTGTTGAAGGAGTGGTCTATGTAATGAACTTTTGACCTTGTGCAGGGTATTTTGAAGATGTTTGATGCTTTGGAATGGTCTGGGAAGGCCCGCGTATAGGAGATTCTATAAACCCTCCCTCTTTGCTTTGAAAAATGGGGGCTTTTGTATTGGAAGGCTAGTTGAGCGGGTAAGGTCCTAAGACCTAGAAATTATCTTGTTTTGAGACCTAGAACTAAACAACTTGTGAATGACATAATCATTGGTTGATGTTTTGAGGAACCTAGTTGATTGTAATCAGTTATTTTCAAGATTTTTGAATGTGTTTTGAAGGTCCTTAAGGAATTGGGAACTCTTGATGCTAATTTAAGTATACGAATCAAATGTTTTGTGAAGGGAAATATAGTTGAATGCATGTGTCAAGAAAGGTGCTCATTTCTTCCTTTGTACTGCATTAGTTTGTGCAAAGGTATTGGAAGGTGTTTGGACCCTTTAGATGAATGGGAGAGGCTTGGAGTTGTCTTAAAGGATGAATTTTGGTGAATTGTTCTGAATTTCTATAATTGGCAAGTGTAACTAATTATGTATATAATTTGGTAATTTCAAATGTGCATGGACAACCTAAGGTTATAATGACAAACAACAAATGAAAGCAAGCCATAATAGAATGAAAGAAAATTTGTAAAGATTTCACATACCTTAAAAACCAGACTTTCAAATGGGGGAGTTCAACCCAATTATGTAGCCTTAGCTTCTTCTTTCTTCAAACTCCACAACAATTTGACTTGTTCAAAAGCTTGTTCCCTTCCACACTTCAATTGTATATCAGTTTTCAATGGAATTCAAACTTCAATTGATATTATATGTCTTTCAATGTGGAAACTTTGCTATTTCATGCAAAGGTGGTAAAAAGATCATGGAAAAGGTGATGGAATGTGCAAAAGATGCTTACACACTTCACAACATCATCAAAAAGACATTTTTTGTCGGAGCACACGCAGAACCAGGGGAATATGCAGAACGTGGGCCTTCAAATCACGGGTATATAGATTTTTTTACCGTTTTAGTGGACTACAAAACATGCTCACGTTATAGTGTGCATGCGTTATGTGAAATTTCATTTTCTTAGTGTATTTTTTAGAGTATAGGAGTTTTTGAGAGAGTGGGAGTGAGGCAGGGGGAGAGTGGAAGATAGAAAGGGAGGAAGAAGGAGAGAGTGGAAGAAAGAGAAAGGGAGAGAGTGGGAGATAGAGTGGAGGGAGAGAGGGGGAAAGTGGGAGAAAGAGAGAGGGAGAGAGTGGGAGATAGAGTGGGAGGGAGAGAGGGGAGAGTGGGAGACTGGAAGATAGAAAGGAAGGGAGAAGGAGAGAGTGGAAGAAAGAGAGAGTGGGAGATAGAGTGGAGAGAGAGAGGGGGAGAGTGGGAGAAAGAGAGTGGGAGAGAGTGGGAGATAGAGTGGGAGGGAGAGAGGGGAGAGTGGGAGATAGAGAGACTAAACCCTAATCCCTCAACCCCTATACCCTCTTAATCCCTCAACCCTTAAACCCTAATCCCTCAATCCCTATACCCTCTTAATCCCTCAACCATCAACCCTAAACCCTTAAACCCTAATCCCTCAACCCCTATAGCCTCTTAATCCCTCAACCCTCAATCCTCAACCCTTAAACCCTAATCCCTCAACCCCTAATCCCTCACCCCTCAATCCTCAACCCTTAAACCCTAATCCCTCAATCCCTATACCCTCTTAATCCCTCATCCCTCAACCCTCAACCCTTAAACCCTAATCCCTCAACCCCTATAGCCTCTTAATCCCTCAGCCCTCAATCCTCAACCCTTAAACCTAATCCCCTCAGTCACTTG